>ML806407.1:258181-268958 GCA_009831015.1 Picea engelmannii
CTGTGTGCTTGTAGATGGTGTACCAGTAGGCTGTGTACCAGGATCCACAACGATCCATTGTTCTTTGTCTACAAGAAGGTCCTCCATCTTGAGCTTCCATAGCTCAAAGTTTTTACCGTTGAACTTCTCTATCTTGATTCTAGTTGAGCTCACCATTCCTCTTTCTTTACTCGAATCTCCACCACAAAAGCTCCCACTAAACCCAGGTTTATCATAGACCCAAGATAAACTTGATCTATCAAGACCGAGCCAAACCCTCAGCAACAAAGGCGTCCCTCTGAAGCCAAAAATGAGCTCTGATACCACATGCAAGTTTTAAACCTGTGAACCAAAGAAATGCATATAGATTCTTAAGCAATACAGAAATTAATCAATGGCTCATACACAGAGTACACAGAGATTTTATACCGGAAACCCTCAATCGGGAAAACCTTTCTTATTTTCATTATATCAAATTTCACCATTCACCATACAATATATACAACGTTTTTAGGTATTCTGTAGATACCAAAACCCTAATCCCTTAATCCGAGATTAATTTACAAATCCACTAATAATAGAAAAAACCGCCCTAAAATTTTTTTCGGGGCGCTGCCCCGAACGCTGCGCGTAACCAAGGGGGGGGAATACCTGCCCCCTCCTGGGACCCCCCTAGGAAAGCGCCTGATGCACATGGCTGAGCTCTAGGTGAAGGGATCATCAGACGTAGTTGTCGTATCTGATGCACCCACACACACACATGCAAAGAATATAACACATACCCAACACTTAACTCTTCAGTAGGGTCTCCAACACACTTGGGTATAGACACAGACTCAGGTTCAGGCTCAAAAATAATACTCTGTGAGATCAAAAGAAGGGGGCGTAAAACAACGCAACAACTCATCAAGGAGGCAGACAACCTTATGATAAACTCAGGGCAGATCCACAAGCTCTCGGAGGGATACCTCCACCCAACACCACCCTCATAATGATGAAGATCATTACCTGGAACATTAGAGGACTCAATGGTCAATCCAAACAAAGGATCCTCCAAGACTGCATCAAAGCAGAAGACCTAGATATCCTAATGTTACAGGAAACCAAATGTGCGGGGGCAGAAGCTAAAACCATCTTCCAATGTATCTAGAGAGGATGTGACTCCATGATAACAGACTCCACAGGAGCCTCAAGGGGTCTGGCTATCCTCTGGAACCCAGGCAACATCACTTTAAGCAAATCCTTCTCAACTATAGGTACAATAACGACCCACTTTGATATCACAGGCTCAAATCAGGAAGGGGCTATTACAAATGTTTACGGCCCCCAAAGCCATCAGGACAAAGATAAACTCATGGAGTGGCTAGCACTAATCAAAACTCTGGTGACAACACACAACTGGATCTTAGGAGGTGAATTCAACATGATCCTGTCACTGGAGGAAAAAGCAGGTGGCAACAAGAGACTCAAGCAAGACAGTGGTAAGTTCAAAATCCTCATTGATCATCTAAAGCTAGTAGACATAGAAAATAACAATGGCACCTTCACCTGGTCCAATCGTAGATTGGGCAACCAACACATTGCTTGTCATTTAGACTGCTTCCTGGTGGCTGAGGAATTAATGGAAGAAGGCCCTTATATGGAAATTCTTATTCTCCCAAAAGCTGGGTCGGATCACTAGCCTCTTGTTTTTAATCTAGAAATAGGGGCAACACCCAAATACAAACCCTTCCATTTTGAGAAATTTTGTCTCTCACACCCGGATTTCCATCAGCTAGCAAAATCCTGGTGGGCACAGGTGAAAATAGATCATGGAACTAACATGTATAAATTCCAGCAGCGCCTCAAAAACTTCAAGCAGTTGCTGAAACACTGGAACAAGAACACCTTTGGAAACATACTCCAAAGCATATAGGACATAGAGAATAAACTTTTGGAGATACAAAAAATTTTCATCCAAGGATCCTGTACTACTGAAATAATGAAAGAGGAGGAGAATCTTCAAGAAAAATTAGAAGAGAGAAGAAGGCAAGAGGAAATCTCGTGGAAACAAAAATCCAGGGTACAATGGCTCAAAGAAGGGGAAAAGAACACAAAATTCTTCCATAGAGCAATGGTGCACCGCCGCCACATCAGCAGAATAACCCACTTAGAGGATATCCAGGGCAATCCAATCAGAGAACATTCTTAGATAGAGGCAGAGTTGACCAACGATTACCATGACCTTCTAACGAAAACCAGGGAGGACAGAACAACATCCATCCAAAGGGTCACTAGACACATACCCTCTCTGGTAACTCTGGAACAAAATGCATCCCTAATGCAACCCATCACCCAAGAGGAAGTCGACCAAGCTGTAAAATCTATGCCCCTAGGAAAAGCCCCATGCCCGGATGGGTTTACCACTGATTTTTTCCACCATTGCTGGGACCTAGTCAGGGAAG
The DNA here is from genome assembly GCA_009831015.1 of Picea engelmannii. NCBI lineage: Eukaryota > Viridiplantae > Streptophyta > Pinopsida > Pinales > Pinaceae > Picea > Picea engelmannii. Next base: position 260,605 of record ML806407.1, read on the forward strand.
AAGTTTGGGAGGTAGTAGAGGAATCGAGAGCATCAGGCCAAGTCCTATTGGCTCTCAATACCACCTTTCTCACCCTCATCCCAAAAGAGGAATGGGTCACAAACCCCAAAAAGTTCATACCCATCGCCCTCTGCAATGTAATTTACAAAATCATAACAAAGGTGGTGGCGAATCGACTCAAACCCATACTGACCCATGTCATCTCCAAGGAACAGGCAGGGTATGTAGAAGGAAGAAAAATCATGGATAGCATCATTCTGGCTCACGAGGTCATCCACTCCCTCAAGAAATCAAGAACTCCAGGTATGTTAATCAAAATTGACCTTTCAAAAGATTTTAACAAAGCCAGCTAGCAGTACCTTCGGGCTATCCTAGAGTCTTTTGGATTTGATCAACATTGGGTGGACTGGATCTTAAATCTCACCTCCTCAGCCTTCTTCTCCATTCTAGTTAATGGGGTCCCATCCTGGCCTTTTTCACCATCTAGAGGTATCAGACAAGGGGACCCCCTTTCGCCCTTCTTGTTCGTACTTATGGCGGAAGGCCTGGGATGATACATCAAATCGACAGTCATAGAAGGCTCTCTCAAAGGCCTGCCTCTACACAATATCCAGCCAACTCCCTCTCACAGTCAATTTGTCGATGACACCCTACTACTAAGCTCCCCAACAGCCTAGGAGGCCAACAAGCTCAACTCTATCCTCTCAGACTTCACAGAAGCTTCAGGCATGTCTCTTAACCTGGACAAGTCCAAACTCTATTTTTTCAACACCCAGGCATCTGTCCAGCTCCACATTTCCAGACTCCTAGGAATACCCAAGAGCTCCCTTCTGTCCAACTATTTAGGTGTTCCTCTCATGGGAGCTGCAACAAGATCCATCTCCTGGGACAACCTTCTTCTTTCCATCTCCAACAGACTAAGCAACTGGACTTTCAGACCGCTCAACATCGCTTCCAGGTTGTTCCTCCTCAAATCTGTCTTACAAGCCCTACCTACTTACCTCTTCACCTCTCTAGCATCTCTTAAACAAGTCATCAAAGCCATAAGGAAACTCCAACGAAACTTCCTCTGGCATAGACATCAACCTAACAAGAAATGGGCACTAGTAAGCTGGGACAAAATTTGCACACCAAAAAGCCTAGGAGGATTGGGACTTCACGATCCAGGGAAACTCAATCAAGTAATGGGAGCCAAAATCTGGTGGAGATGGTTAAAAACTCCAACAGCCGTCTAGGTGAAAATATGGAAGCAGAAGTACGCCCCCCTCACACCAGATAATCAACTTATTAGACACAATGACTGACTATAGGGCTCCAACATATGGAACACAACTTGGAAAAACTGTGCTCTGGTTCAAAATCACGCATTCTGGGAGGTCCGAAATGAAGAAAGCGCTATGTTCTGGAAAGACTTGTGGTAGCAATTCAAACCCCTAGGTGAACTGGAGGAGATAAACACACTCAAACAAGCTCTCAACCAGGACACATCTTTAAGGGTGAAAGACCTCTGGAAACCTGAGGAACAAATACAACAATGGCGCCATTGGAAAACCTCTAGTCGAGACCTAGGGGTCCCAGAGAATCTCAATCTGCAAAACTGGAAATTCTATGCCAACCATCGGAAAATACCCAATAGAGAAGGTCTGGACATCCTCAGATGGGGGTAATCCACAGCTGGCACTTTCTCAATCAAGGAAGCTTACTTTCTACAGGGTAATCACCAGAATCAGAACAAGGAAAACATATGGAACAAAGTATGGAACCCTGTTCTATGGCCTAAGGTTTCCATCTTCCTATGGCTTGTGGCACATAACCGAGTCCTAACCTGGGACAAACATAGAAGAAGAGGATTTATTGGGCCTCTTTCCGTGTCCTATGTTGCAAGCAAGAGGAAACCAAAGAACATCTTTTCAATGGATGTCACTTCAGCCAGCAGATTTGGGACCAAGGAGCGCAAATAATGCGCCGATCCAATCAACACTGGAACAACATCAATGAAACAATTGAGAATTGGGACTCTATCACCTACAACAACCCCCTACTGAACCACATTTGGCAACTTCTACCAGGATTCATTCTCTGGCAAATATGGAAAGAACGAAACAAATGAATCTTTCACTCCAAAGCTTCCACGCCAGACACAACTTGGGAAAAAATAGTTTCACTAATCAAGGAAACTATCAGAAGCAAATCCTAGAAAATAGAGGACCTAAAATGCAACCCAGAGGAACATTGCATTCTCCAAAGATGGCAGCCCAATCTAATCAATCGACTAATAACAGAGAAGCCCAAGAACCAACATAGTAGTCCAACCATCTGGACCCCCCCTCCAACAGATTTCATAAAGATAAACTTCGATGGGGCTTCCAAAGGCAATCCGGGACTAGCGGGATATGGAGCAGCACTCAGAAACTCCAATGGAGAGATCCTATGTCTCATTGTAAGATTCCTAGGGGAAACAACAAATAATGCGACAGAGATAATAGGCTTATTGCGGGGTCTCCAAACAGCTACTGACAGACACCATCACAAGATTATCTTGGATGGGGACTCACAAATTGTTATTCAATTAATCACCAAGATTCTCCATGGGGGAAATCCACTGAAAATATCACCCAACTGGCGACTCTCTAGGCTGCTAAAGGATTTTGGAAGCCTCCTCAGAACCAATCTCAGCATCACACCCTCCCACGTGAAAAGAGAAGCAAACAGGGTAGCAGATTGCCTGGAAAATGAAGGAGTAGAAATGGGGACCGAACATTTTTGTTGGGAGGCCCACACCTTGGAATAATCAGACATCTCAGATCAGTGCCAAACCTTAGCCACCAGTGATCTACAACCCCTGGATGGGGTGCCACGTCGCAAATCCAAGACATGCAGGCAAATGCTGGGCTGCACCATTAATATAACCCACCGGCGACCATCCCTTTAACATTAAAATGGGAACGAGCCCGTGCAAGTTTAACCAGGGGACGAGGCCCTTCGCTCAAGTGAATAGGACGGTGCACCAGAGAACTAGGAGTCCAGCCTTAATGGCCAAGGCAGTCACCGTCATTCTCATCTTTATCAACCGCCTTGACAGCAATGAGAGGTATTTGAACTTCACAGAGCCGAACACAGAGCCACCGGAGTTCTGGAGCAGGGTTATCCATCCGCTGGGAACTTCGAACATCTCCAGGTTCTTCAATATGCCCAGGGCACGAGGAAAGCCTCACAGGGGCACAGCTTGGTACTCATTTGAATCACACAGGCAGAGGCAGAAGAAGTTCAAGAAGCCATTGGCCTTGGCATCCTCGTGAAGAAATAGGAAGTCTGGGAGACCTCAAATGCCTCCCATGGCATATGTGGAAGAGATCACCCTAGACGAGGCCATGCAAATTTATTCTGAGCACCATCTTTTCACAATCCTGGACAATTGGAATCCTCACAATGATTTTGGCACTGAAGACAAGATTTTGGCTCCAGGAATACCGCGTGGTCACAGAGCAACTCACCCGGCAGAGGAATTCACCACCTGCTATGTTGAGGAAGAGGTATTGTGTTGTACAAAAGAAAAGAACAACCCACCCAGTGGTGCACCTCCAGAGGAAGCGACTCAGCCGAACAAGCGGCAAGCACATCAAGTCAGTGAAGCAAATGAAGGCAAAGGAGCAAACCATGCACAGGGGCCATTTCCCTTGGCCTCTGTTGAAGGAAATTGGTAGGACCAACTTCCTTTGACCAACCTGAGGTACCTAGCACTAATCTTTGAAATGCAGAGCATGTTGGATGATCAGATCTTTCAAATCATTCAAATCAACCAATGACTCGATATGCTATACACTGCACACTCTAGGAATCTCCCGAAAAGGCAGTGCCCTACGTGTGTGCAAGCTTATGCATTTCCTGTAGGATGGCGAAGGCACGAGGAAGAGGACAAGCCGACTGGTTAAAAGGTCTTGTGATGTTCATAGTTAGCAATCTCTTTTTGTTTCAAAACAAGGCTTTAGCCCAGTTAGATCATAGTAATGTTGTAATTAGGTTGTTAGAATATAGACTGAACCTCATGGCTATGCGTCCTGGTTTCCTTCGGGTAGGACAACACTCTGATAATTTTGTTTGTTTGATCACAAGTGGCATAGAATGTCTAGTTGTCTCAGTTTCATGTTCAAGCAGGACAACTGACATTACAACTAGACTCTGTAACTCTGCAACTCTAATATAAATAGGATCCTCCCCTTTTTTATTTAAAAATAAATAAATTATTATATGATATTTTAATATCTTTATTAAATTTTAATATTTTAAATTGGAGCTATAGTTAAATTAAATTAAATTTATAGTTAAACTATGATTTAATTTAAAGGTTTCATCTATAGATAAATCTTAATTTAAAATAGATTTAATCTATAATTTAATGTAATTTAATTTATAGTTAAACTTTAAGTTAAATTTAATCTTTTGTTAATATACACTTTAAATTTAATCTATAGTTTAAAATGGGAATAACTTTAATATATAGTTTACTTGGGGTTTAATATTTAATTCAAATTACGGTTTAAATATATAGTTTAAATTTGATTTGTTTAAATTAGGATTTAAATATAAAGTTTAAATTTTTTAATTTAATTTATAATTAAACTTTAAGTTAAATTTAATCTATTTACGGTTTAAATATATAGTTTAAATTTGATTTGTTTAAATTAGGATTTAAATATATAGTTTAAATTTTTTAATTTAATTTATAATTAAACTCTAAGTTAAATTTAATCTTTATTTAATATATAGTTTAAATTTAGTATATTGTTTAAATTAGAATTTAATATATAATTTAAATTAGGGATAAATTTAATTTTTAGTTTAATTAAGGTTTAATACTTAATTTAAATTAGGATTTAAATATGTAGTTTAATTTTTTTAATTTATTTTTTTAAGTTAAATTTAAACTTTATTCAATATATATATTCAATATATAGTTTAAATTTAATATATAGATTAAATTTAATTTATAGTTAAAACTTAAGTTAAATTGAATCTATAGTTTAATTAAAGTTAAATATATACTTTAAATTATGATGGTGATGATGATGATGATTAATGTCCACTGAGACCTAATTGGTCTATCGGAGCTTAAGAGGGTAAGTGATTACTTGTGATTCTTTACAATTTTGTTTATGTGCTTGAAAAGCATTAAGAGAAGCTTTCCAAGATCACCATACTTTTGTCGAGTTAAGAGGTTAGGAAGGTTGGTAGTGTGATCAATATTTTGAAAATGAGATCTAATATGGGTATAGGCTGGACAATCTAAGAGAAAGTATTTTTCAACTTCAACCTTCTTAGTGTCACACATGTGACACACTCTTTCATCCCATGACATTTTAGGAATTGACCAACACCCAGTTTCACTATGGAGCTCATGAGAATTTGTTCTTATCTTAGCAATGCTTATTTTTTTCTTTACACTTGGCAAAACAGATAGATAATTTTGATCTTCTAGATTAGGGTTGATTACAACTTTATAATACCTTAATTTTCTTTTTTCCTCTAACTCTTTATCACACCACATTTTTTCCTTAAATTTTGATTTGAGGTTTTTTTTAATACTATCTTTATTCTGCAAAATGGTTTCTTCCATGATTCCCCAATAGTTTAGCCAAGACCGGGCATCTTTATGCCATCCTCGCTTCAGTCGATGGTGGTTATGACTTGATTTTGAAGCAATTTTAGGTAGCCTCTTGTCTTCCATGTTGTTTAACATGTTTTTATACATTAGGTATCTAGTCATAGCCATGATCTCAATGGGGGAGAGGCTTGTTTCTATGAGGAGGATGGGATAAGTCATATTTCCTTTAATTTTGAGATTATAGGTTATACAATTCTTTTGTATTTTCTCTATCTTTCTCTAGGATTCACGAGAGATACTACATCCCCAGACTTCACATCCATACAGAATAATAGGTGTAACAAGAGTCTAAAAGAGGAGTTTCTTCTTATCCCAACTCTAGAGATCAGTTGATTTACAATTGTTTTCAAGCCCATAATAAGATTTCCATCCCCCAATAATCATTTTCTCAATGCTATAATTCCAATTGAGCTTGTGGTGAATATCAATTCCAAGATATTTGTATGAAGTCACTTCCTCCGATATGTTGTTGTCATATACAAAGGTATCATAAGGGATCTTATTGTATTTAATAATCATGACCTTAGTCTTATCAGTATTAACAATCATACCCATATTGGAGCAAAAATCCTTGAGGATTCTTAGTTGGTTTTCAAGATCATGGGGACTCCTTGCCATAAGAACGATATCATCGGCATAAAGAATAATATTGATGACTATACCAGTGAGAGTAGGGCTGACACAACCTGCTTTTTCCAAGCATTCTTCTAACTTATCAATGTATATGCCAAAAAGGGTAGGGGACAAGGGACAACCTTGTTTGACTCCAATATTGTAGTTAATCTCTTTTGACCAGCCCTCAGTGTTTTTAAACTTAGCAATAACGTTCTCATACATCCTTATTGTAGAAGCCCTCAACTCGAGAGGCACTTTTATCTCTTCCAACATATTCCAAAGGTTTTTCCTAGGAACCATGTCAAAAGATTTTCTAAAGTCAACAAAACAACAAAAATGATTGGTTTTAGTATTGCAGAACTCCTTTGCAATGATCCTAAATATAACAAGATGGTCCATAGTTGAATGATATCTCCTAAACTCGACCTGGCATTTAACTCTTTTACTGTGACTTTCTATCCAAATGCTAATCTTCTTTTCCAAAATAATTCCATAAAGCTTGGCTAAAATCGGGCTAATCATAATGGTCCTATAATTAGAGTGAATGTTTTTATCCCCATTTTTAAAAATAGGAACAATGAGGCTTTGCATCCAGGGTTTAGGGAAGCCCTGCTTGACTACTAAATTGAAGAGCTTGTGTATGTGAGGGATAAGGATTGGCCCTCCGATTTTAAAAATTTCAACTTGGTAGCCTTCAATGTCCTTATCTTTCCCATTTGCGAGCCGCTTAACCTTGAACTCTATGTCATCTAAAGAAAAAACTTCTTCCTTTGTAGGGACAATAGGAATGGTGTCCATGGCATTAGGGAACTTGTAAAGACTTTTAAGGTAGGAATTCCAGTCTGTTAAGGGAATCCTATTATTTTCTTTAGTATTGTGTTTTAGAATTTGGCTCCAGAACTTCTTAGGATCCAACTTGTATAGTTGTGAAAGTTTCTATTGCCTTTTATTGATATAGTATCTTTTTTTTCTTTTAATTAGGGATTTGTACGTATTGATCTTATCGAGTTTTAAGGGCTCATTAGAAGCATCCCTAATGGATTTCCTAGCAATTTTGCATTCTTTATCATACCAAGGGTTGGTTGTTCTATTATTCTTTTTATGGGACACCTCGAAAGAGAACTTGTTAATAGAAGTGGAAAGGGTAGTTGAGAAATTATGATAGAGTTCTTCAATGTTGTCCTTATAAGTTAGGAGGTTTAATTTACTATTTAAATCCTTTAAGAAAATGTCAACTTTACTTCCGTCAAAGCGCAAATTCCTTTGATTATCAGAATTCTCTTCAATGGTGCTCCTATGCATGGAAAATTTTAGATTTAGGGTTAAAGGTTTATGATCAGAGTGAGGCTCATGGTCATTTAAAAGGTCAAAATTTGTTATTTGGTTGGAAATGGGGATATCAGATATCACATAATCTACAACACTACTACCTAGCCCATGAATACATGTCATTTGGTTGGAATTTGGCCACTTCATTACTCCATTGCAAATTATTAGGTCTTGAGAGCTGTAGAGCTTGACCAACTCAGTACCAAACAAATTCTCAATTAGGTCTTCAGAGCTTCCTTTGTAGCTATTAGATAAAACAAGGTCCTCATCTAGCCATAAAGGATTATCGTTGGACTCATCACTTAAAAGAGTAGCTTGTTTAGTTGTAGTCCTAGCATTAAAGTCTCTTAGCAGGAGAATATTACCTTCATTTTTCAAATTATAAATATATTGTTCTAAATTATTATAGGGACAATTTTTATCTAGATTTTTTTTTTATAAAAAGTAGAATTAATAGGTGCAAAATAACAAATTTCTATATACATGTTCTTAGAATTGGTGTCTGAAATTTTTATCCAAATGTATTGATTAAGAGGGTCAATCTTATGAAGTTGAATATGAGGAGAAATGCTTTTTCTAATATAACAAGCTATGCCTCCTATCTATCTACGGTGGGATTTTTTGTTCCATGCCGACCACAAGACAAATCCTTCCATGCTAGGGACCTTAGACTCCTCATGCTCCCAAGTTTCAGCTAGACAGATAATATCAATATCACTCGGGATCCAACTTATCATAGGACCTTTGC
>ML806407.1:270780-297657 GCA_009831015.1 Picea engelmannii
TGGAATGATATTTTTCAAGAAGCACAATTTAAAATTGTATTTTAAAAAAAATTGGGTTATTATTATGGAAGGTCATTATAAGTATTTTATTTAATTTTTTACTTTTCATGTTGTTTTGATTATACATACTACATCTCATTATTGTTGTATTTTTCTCAACCAGGATTATGAACAACACAATTTTCAAAATTTATTTGAGCTCTATATTAGGTCATCAAAGAGGAGGAATACTTTAATCTTTAAAAAAATATCATCTCTTCCTGGTATAGAGTGCCACATATTTTACAATACACTGTATTTTTTGTTAAGGATGAAGAATTCATTATTGCAACTACAAAATATTTGTAAAAACAATGATGTTGATGTAAACTTGGGTTGTGTGTATAAACTTTATATAGATGTTTTGTAAAATTGTGATGAACAAAGTTTTCTAAATTTGAAAAAATATTTTCTTAATATATATTTTAAATTTCATTAAAATATTTATTTAATATTAATTCATGAAATATGAAAATATCATATGAACTTTTCCAAAAAAAAAATTGTATACTTTTTTTTTTTATATATACATGCACTTTAGTAAATTCAATAGTAAAATAAGTATAATTTATATACTTATTTAACAATTGTTATTTCATGCATTCCTAACTTTCTTTGTTTTATATATATATATATATATATATATATATATATTATACTCTTATTTAAGTTAATTGAATTTTTATAATTAAAATAAATGTTAAAAGGTTAATGGACATTAACAATGCAACACAACTAGAACTAATACATGAAAAGAAAATGTATCCCATAATAAAATAATCTTATCGACACCACAAGGTACAAATTATATATATAAGCACAATATATTTTGTATATATGGATGCATAATGGTCATAGTTTCTGTCATGGTGCAATATATACACTATATGATGCATACATGGTTTAGTTATATGCACTTATAACAAGAAAAAATCATCATCTGCAACATATATATCAAGTAGATTTGTTATCAATGTCTTTGATATGTGTATAATTTATTGAATGATTTTTTTTATCAATGTCCTTATCACAAGTATAATTCATTATCTGCAAAGTTGAAGATGATTTTCTATCAATGTTCTTAGGAAAAGTATAAATAATTGTCTACAAAGTAAAATATGATTCTAGACATTGCATTTTGATGAACATTTCCCAATGTCGCAATAGTTAAATGTCCTTATAACAAGAATAAATCGTCATGTGCAAATTTAAAGTTGATTTTCTATAAATGTTCTTAGAACAAATATAAATCATCATCTACAACATATATATCAAGTAGATTTGTTATCAATGTATTTAATACATGTATACATTATTGAATGATTTTTTATCAATGTCCTTATCACAAGTATAATTCATTATATGCAAAGTTGAATATGATTTGCGATGAATGTTCCTAGGACAAGTATAAATAATTGTCTACAAAGTAAAATATGATTCAAGACATTGCATTGTGATGAACATTTCCCAACATCACGATGTCATGAACATTTCCCAATGTCGCAATGTGACGAAAATTTATCGATGTCGCATGTGATGACCATTTCCCAACATTAAAAAACAAAATATGATTCTACAATGTGTCATGTGTTTCTCAAAATCACATTATAATGAACATTTCCCAACGTCATTGATCCAGATGGATATTGGTGGCCACCCACCTTTTCCAACTAAGGTGTTATTTCCTTGATCTCTGCTAAGCAATGTAGGAAGGTCATCTCTCAAACATGGAAGTTTGTCTTTTTCGTGATTCTCTCTCAGAATAAGTGAAAGATCGCAGCCACATCCAGGGTCTCTACAACCGACCTCTCCACATAGCAGAAGAAAGTAGATAAGGTCGTGGAAGAATACTCGGATATCTTCTCCTCACCTATAGGGGTACCTCTGCACTGCAAGTTAGGCACCACATCGATCTGACCCCCGACGCACCACTGCCCAATGGGCCAGTCTATTGTCGCTCTTTGTTAGAGAATGAGGAGTTCAAATGAAAAATCCAAGAACTGATCCACAAGGGGAACATATGCCCCAACTCATCACCTTGTGGGAGCCCAATCGTGCCGGTACAAAAGAAAGATGGAACTTGGCAAATCTGTATTGATTACCGGGCTCTGAATAAAATCACTGCCAGAAACTGGTACCCGATTCCCCAAATTGATGACCTCCTTGATCAACTCATGGGGGCCAAATACTTTAGTAAGATTGATCTGAAATCTGGCTATCACCAGGTCCCGATAGAATAGATAGATGTATGGAAGACCGCCTTCAAGTCAAAGGAAGGAATTTTTGAATGGTTGGTCATGCCCTTTGGTTTGACAAATGCTCCAACCAATTTCATGAGGATGATGGACGATATCATGCGACCATTCACCAATACTTTTGTAGTGGTGTATCTGGATGACATTCTAATTTACAACAAGACTTGGGATGAACACTTGCAGCATATTCAGAAGGTTCTGCACACCCTGTGGCAGCACAAGCTATACACCAACCTGGAAAAATGATCCTTCGACATGGACAGGGTCCATTACTTGGGCTACATCATTGATCAACATGGTGTACATGTGGATCCAGCCAAGATCCAAGTCATCCGTGACTGGCCAGCCCCAACAACACTCACTGAGCTTCGGAGCTTCATGGGACTTGCTAATTTCTATCGCAGGCTCTTGTTGGGTTCTCCCATATTGCATGGGCCCTCAGCCAAATAAACAGGGGTGGTGGTAAGGCGAAATTTGCATGGGGTCGGTCCCAACAACAAGCGTTTGATGATTTGAAGCAGCGCTTGTGCTCAGCCCCAGCACTTTCACTACCAGCCCTGCAACATCCCTTTAAGATCTAGACAGATGCTTCATACTATGTTGTGGGTGTCGTTCTCACTCAGCATGGCCACCCAATGGCCTATCATAGTGAGACACTGTTAGATACTGTCCGTAAGTACCCTACTTATGACAAAGAAATGTACTCCATTGTGCAAGCATGCTGCCAGTGGAGAAATCACATTCTTGGGAAGGAGATAGTCATCCACACTGATCATAAGCCATTGCAGTTCATGCAGACACAAGTAAAATTGTAGAATGACCGCCATCAAAAGTGGTCCACATACTTGTAGCAATTCCACCTCAACATCAAGTATAAAATAGGAAGCACCAATCACGTCGTTGGTTGCCTCAACAGACCACCAGTTGCGGCACTCACCACGGTGCTAGACTCTTGCGGCCATGAGACATCTGGATGGCCCCAACTCTATGAGACAAACCCTGACTTCGCCACCACCTACCAAATGTTGGGTGCAAATGCAGTTGTCGATAAATTCCATCTTCAGGATGGGTTGTTGTGTCATCTGGGCCATATCTGAGTTCCATTAGGTGAGTGAGCGAAGTTGATCTAGGAAGTCCACTACAGTCGGGTGGCAGGACACTTCGGCATCAAAAAGACAGTGGTGATGCTACAGAAACATTTCTACTGGCCGAATATTCAATAGGAGGTTGAAAAGTATATCAGGTCTTGCACTGCCTGCGCTATTGCCAAACCGACCACTAAGAAACAGGGCCTGTACACCCCTCTTTATACTCCTAAAAGGCCATGGGAATCCATCTCAATAGACTACATGTTGAGCCTCCCATCCACCAAGAGGGGAAATGACTATGTTTTTGTGGTTGTTCATCGCTTTTCTAAGATGGCGATTCTGGTTGCATGCAAGAAGACCATCACAGCAGAGGCCACTGCCAAGCTCTTCTTTGAATGAGTCTGGGTACATTTTGGAATCCCACAAACCATTGTCTCAGATTAGGATAGTCGATTTCTCAGCACATTTTGGTCGAGCCTCTGGTCACTGCTGGACACCAATCTCACCAAATCCACAAACTTCCACTCCCAGATAGATGGCCAAACTGAGGTTGTAAATCGAATGATTGTGCATATCCTTCACATGTATAATTCAAACAACCCTCACACATGGGATGAGATCCTTCCCTATGTCCAGCATAGCTAAAACCAAGCCTTGCATAGCTCAACTGGCCATATCCCCTTTCAAGTGGGGTTGGGATTCCAACCATTGGGTCCCATAGATGTTGCACTTCCCCTTGCAGTCACCTCAACTAACTCATCTTCTACTCCAACTGAAGCTGACAAAGCCACCCAGTTCATTGAGCGGATCTAGAACATCCACCAACAGGTTCAGGATATCCTATAGAAGTCCAATGACAAGTACAAATAACGCCATGATCAACATTGGGTGCCACATAAGTTTCAGGTGGGTGACAAAGTTTGGTTGCACTTGCAGAAAGAATGCCTTACGGGACCCCATCGGAAGCTTCGCCCACTCTATTATGGACTGTACACTATCACCAAGGCTATGGGGGATAATGATTTTGAGCTCAACATTCCTCCTTTCCTTGGCCTGCACCCAATGTTCAACATGGATCTCCTTCGCCCTTATTTCCCACCATTATTGGACACCTCAGAAGTAGCAGAACAACTGACAACAACAGAGCTCAACCCCAGTTGCTTACAATAGTAATCCAATGATCAGATTGTGGACAGACATATCAAGGGCACTTGACAACAAAGGATCCAGCTTTATCGAGTCGTCAAAGCAGGGCAGCTCCTGCACCAAGGCAAGTGGCTCACCCAAGGAAAAATTCAGCAGAAATTTCCTCATCTAATGGGGGACCTCAATGCAATGGAGACCATTGCTTCCTAAGGAGGGAGGATTGATCCAAATGGATATCGGTAGCCACCCACATTTTCAAACTGGCTCAAAATAGTTTTCTGACAATTTTGGCAATATACTATTTTTAGTAGTTTTAACTTCTGGGGCCATTTTGAGGGCCTAAATGAAGGTTTTTCGGTATCGATATCCTCAATGATTTCCAAAGTCATAATTGAGCCCTCAAAATGAATTTCCTCAATGATACCTTTCCAACGGGCTATCACATGCCTAAAGCAGAGATCATATGCAAAAGTTAGGACCCCGAGAAGTTGATGTACTAACTTATCCAAACGGGGCCCACATGACTTTTGGCGCTTCATCTCCTAGGGTTAGGTTTTTGGATGCCTAGGGTTTTTGGAATTATTTATTATTTTAAAAAGGCCTTTAGAGCCTCATTGTAACCTTCTTCTTGTGAATGTGCCATGTCATCACATCTCTTCTCAGAGATAAGCCGCCACCATTCCAGCAAGATTGTTTCTGCTGCATTTTACAGTTTCAGCTTATTTCGTTATTGAATAGAAAGCTAGTTTTACTGTATCTCTGTTATTTTTTGTTAAGAACCTGTTAATAATATATATTCATTTCATTCTGCTCATAAAATACAGATCAGTGGTATCAGAGCGGTCTTCTCCTTTTCATCTTAATGCATGTCCCCAACGAGGTCGGAGTACAAAGAATTGGGTCTCGAGCTTGTTTCTCTTGAGGACAGAAGCTCTCGCACGCCCAAGTGACCTCCCATGGTAGGAGAAAATAAAGATGATGGGATAGGAGATCCTTTCAAACTGTTGATTAAGGAATCCCTCATGCAACAGAGGAACGAGATGATGGATAGTTTCGCACAAATCCTTCGGCGATTGCCAACATGCGACGCATCTTCTTCGAACGGAGGCGTTGCCCCCTTAAAGGTACAAATAAACTTTGATATTCCTATATTTGAAGTTTAGATAGATGCAGATGCTATAGACAAGTGGTTGAATCTACAAGAAGGGTTTTTTTCTATTCATAAATTTTCAAATATAGAAAATATTACTTTTGCGCTCCTCAAAGTCGTTCCCCATGTCAAAGATTGGTGGGAAACTTTCTGTGAGAAAAAGGAAACAGAGGCAACCTCATTATTTTCAGTCATGTCCACCTAGGAATCCTTCAGGGATTCTATTAATGAACAATAATACACTGTCAGAAGTTATGACAACCTGTATACCAAATGGACCACACTGCGATAAGAAAGAGACCAAGCAGTGCTAGATTTCACAAATATCTTCCATACCTTGCGCACCAAGTTGGGTATCAAAGATTCAGAGTGAATTGTGGTGCTCTGCATAGATAAATCCAAACCGAAATGGAATTTTTGTACATCTCATCCTTGGGCGTGGCCTACCGATATGCCGTCAAAATTGAGAAGAAGCTCAAACAAAAGACGTGGAAATTTGGGCCTGGGAACCCCGCACAAAAAAATCCAGGAAAGGGAGGCCCCAAACCACCAAAAAAAGGACATAGCAAAGATGGACAGTATCAGGAAAACCAGTACAAGTCGCAAGAAAAGAAGGACACTGGAAAGAAAAATAAAGATACCGGGAATTGGTGTGACTTCCATAAGAGCCCTTAGCATAACATTGTTGACTGCCACTCAAAGAAGTCGCTGGTGGCTGAAGTGAAATCCTCTGAATCAAATGCATATTCTGACTCCGAGACAGAACCAGGAAGGGGAAGACGAATCATTGACATGGAACCCAGTGCCACCGTTGCTACCACCAAGCTCCAACCTGGTGAACCAGACAAGCCAGAAGAAGGAGAGAGCCTCTTCCATTCACAGATGTGGGTAAAAGGCACCCCACTGCACTTCATCATTGATAGTGGTAGCCAGAAGAACCTCATCTCAGCAGAGGTCATCAAATGGTTGGCCCTTACAACAACGCCACACCCACAACACTACACCATTGGATGGCTCTGCCAAGGAAGTGATCTCCGTGTCAGCCAACAGTTTCAACTGTCGTACAACATCAAGCCCTTCAAAGACGAGGTATTATGTGATGTTTCTCCTCTTGAAGTTTGTGATGTTCTTTTTGGCCAACCTTATTTATGGAAACGACATGTTGTATATGAGTCTAGGCCTTGTAGTGTTATTATTACTTTGAACAGGAAATTGTATAGGATACCCGAGGCAATCCCACCTATTGCTATTTCCTTGATCTCTGATAAGCAATGCAGGAAGGTCATCTCTCAGATGGGGAAGTTTGTCTTCTTCATGATTCACTCTCAGAATAAGTGAAAGATCGCAACCACATCCAGGGTCTTTGCGTCTAACCTCTCCACACAGCAAAAGCAAGTAGATAAGGTCATGGAAGAATACTCAGATATCTTCTCCTCACCTACAGCGATACCTCTGCACTACCAGGTCAAGCATCCCATTGATCTAACCCCTGGCGCACCGCTGCCCAATGGGCCAGTCTATCATTTCTCTTTTTTCAAGAATGAGGAGATCAAGTGACAGATCCAAGAACTGCTCCACAAGGGGCACATCCACCCCAAATCATCACCTTGCGGGAGCCCAATTTTGCTGGTACAGAAGAAAGATGGAACCTGGCGAATCTGTATTGATTACAGGGCTCTGAATAAAATCAATGTCAGAAACTGGTACCCAATTCCTCGAATCGATGACCTCCTTGATCAACTTACGGGGGCCAGATACTTCAGTAAGATTGATATGAACTCTGGCTACCACCTGGTCCTGATAGAATAGATAGATGTATGGAAGACCACCTTCAAGTGAAAGGGAGGAATTTTTGAATGGTTGGTCATGCCCTTTGGTTTGACAAATGCTCTAGCCACTTTCATGAGGATGATGGATGATATCCTGCGACCATTCACCAATACTTTTGTAGTGGTGTATCTGGATGACATTCTAATTTATAGAAAAACATGGGCCGAACACTTGCAGCATATTCAATAGGTTCTGCACACCCTATGGTAGCACAAGCTATACACCAACCTGGAAAAATGCTCCTTCGGCATGGATAGGGTCCATTACCTGGGCTACATCATTGATCAGCATGGCATACATGTGGATCCAGCCAAGATCCAAGTCATCCGTGACTGGCCAGCCCCAACAACACTCAATGAGCTTCAGAGCTTCTTGGTACTTGCTAATTTCTACCACAGGTTCGTGTTGGGTTTCTCCCATATTGCATGGGCCCTCAGCCAAATAAACAAGGGTGGTGGTAAGGCGAAATTTGCATGGGGCCGGTCCCAAAAACAAGAGTTTGATGATTTAAAGCAACGCTTGTGCTCAACCCCAATTCTTTCACTACCAGAACTGCAACATCCCTTTGAGATCAAGACAAATGCTTCAGACTATGCTATGGGCATCATTCTCACTTAGCACGACCACCCCATGGCCTATCATAGTGAGACACTGTCAGATACTATCTGTAAGTACCCTACTTACGACAAAGAAATGTACTCCATTGTGCAAGCGTGATGCCAGTGGAGACATTACATTCTTGGGAAGGAGACAGTCATCCACACTGATCATAAGCCACTGCAGTTCAAGCAGACATAAGGAAAATTGTAGAATGACCGCCATCAAAAGTGGTCCACATACTTGCAGCAATTCCACCTCAACATCAAGTATAAAATAGGAAGCACCAATCGCATCGCTGGTTTCCTTAGTAGACCACCAGTCGCGACACTCACCACGGTGCAAGACTCTTGCAGCCATGAGACATCTGGATGGCCCCAAATCTATGAGACAGACCCTGACTTTGCCACCACCTACCAAATGTTGGGTGCAAATGCAGTTGTCGATAATTTCCATCTTCACGATGGGTTGTTGTATCGTCTGGGCCATATCTATGTTCCATCAAGTGAGCGAGCGAAGCTGATTTGGGAAGTCCACTACATTCGGGTGGCAGGACACTTCGGTGTCAAAAAGATAGTGGCAATGCTATAGAAACATTTCTATTGGCTGAAACTTCGACAGGAGGTCAGAAAGCATATCAGGTCCTGGAAAGCCTGTGCTATTGCCAAACTGACCATGAAGAAATAGGGCTTGTACACCCCTCTTCCTACTCCTAAGAGGCCATGGGAATCCATCTCAATGGAATACATGTCCAACCTCCCATCCAACAAGTGGGGAAATGACTGTGTTTTTTTGGTTGTTGATTGATTTTCTAAGATGGCGATTCTGGTTGCCTGTAAGAAGATCATCACAACAGAGGCCACTGCCAAGATCTTCTTTGAACGAGTATGGGTACATATTGGAATCCCACAAACCATTGTCTCATATCAGGATAGTCGATTTATCAACACATTCTAGTCGAGCCTCTGGTCAAGCTCACCAAATCCATGGCCTTCCACCCCCAGACAGATGGCCAAACCGAGGTTTTAAATCGAATGATTGTGCATATCCTTCGCATGTATAATTCAAAGAACCCTCACACATGGGATGAGAGCCTTCCCTATGTCCATCATAGCTACAACCGAGCCTTTCCTAGCTCAACCGGCCACAACCCCTTTCAAGTGGGGCTGGGATTCCAACCATTGGGTCCCATAGATGTTGCACTTCCCCTTGCGGTCACCTCGACTGACTCATCTCCTACTCCAACTGAAGCTAACAAAGACACCCTGTTCATTGAGAGGATCCAACACATCCATGAACAGGTTCAGGATATCCTACAGAAGTCCAATGACAAGTACAAACAATGCCATGATCAACATCGGGTGCCGCATAAGTTTCAGGTGGGCGACAAAGTTTGGTTGCACTTGCAGAAAGAAGGCCTTACAGGACCCCATTGGAAGCTTCACCCACTCCATTATTGACCGTACACTATCAGAAAGACCATGGGGGATAATTATTTTGAGCTCAACATTCCTCCTTTCCTTGGCCTACACCTAGTGTTCAACGTGGATCTCCTTCGCCCTTATTTCCCACCATTATTGGACACCTCAGAAGTAGCATAACAACTGACACCAATAGAGCTCAACCCTGAATGCATACAATAGGTATCCAATGATCAGATTGTGGACAGATAGATCAAGGGCACTCGATAGCAAAGGATCCATCTTTATCAAGTCGTCAAAGCAGGGCAGCTCCTGGACCAAGGCAAGTGGCTCACCCGGGGCCAAATTCAGTAGAAATTTCCTCATCTAATGGGGGAAATCAATGAAATGGAGACCATTTATTCCTAAGGATGGAGGATTGATCTATATGGATAACAGTGGCCACCCACCTTTTCCAACTGGCTCAAAACAATTTTCTGACAATTTTGGCAATTTACTATTTTTCGCAGTTTTAACTTCCAGGGCCATTTTGAGGGACTAAATGAAGGTTTTTCAGTATTGATCTCCTCAATGATTTCTTAAGGCATAATTGAGCCCCCAAAATTAATCTCCTTGAAGATACCTTTCCAATGGGCTATCACACGCCTAAAACAGAGATTGTATGCAAAAGTTACGACCTCGGGAAGTTGATGTACTAACTTACCCAAACGGAGCCCACATGACTTTTAGCGCTTCATCTCCTAGGGTTAGGTTTTTGGATGCCTAGGGTTTTTGGCATTATTTATTATTATAAGAAGGCCTTTAAAGCCTCATTGTAACCTTCTTCTTGTGAATGTGCACTGCCATCACATCTCTTCTCAGAGATAAGCCGCCACCATTCCAACAAGCTTGTTTCTGCTGCATTTAGAGTTTCAGCTTATTTCGTTATTGAACAGAAAACCAGTTTTACTGTATCTCTGTTATTTTGTGTTAAGCACTTGTTAATAATATGTATTCATTTCATTCTTCTCATAAAATCTGGATCAGTGGTATCCAAGCAGTCTGCTCCTTGTCATCTTAATGCGTGTCCCCAACGAGGTCGGAGTACAAAGAGTTGGGTCTCGAGCTTGTTTCTCTTGAGGACAGAAGCTCTCGCATGCCCAAGTGACCTCCCATGGCAGAAGAAAATAAATATGATGAGACATGATATCCTTTCAAACTGTTGATTGAGGAATCCCTCACGCAACAGAGGAACGAGATGATGGATAGTTTCTCGCAAATCCTTCGGCGACTACCAACAGGCGATGCATCTTCTTCGAACGGAGGTGACGCCCCATTCAAGGTACAAACAAACTTTTATATTCCTATATTTTAAGGTCAGATAGATGTAGATGCTGTAGACAAGTGGTTGAATTTACAAGAAGGGTATTTTTTTGTTCATAAATTTTCGAATAGAGAAAATATTACTTTTGCGCTCCTCAAAACCGTTCCCTATGTCAAAGATTGGTGGGAAACTTTCTGTGAGAAAAAAGAAACAGAGGAAACCTCACTATTTTCAGTCATGGCCACCTGGGAATCCTTTAGGGATGCTATTAAGAAACAATACTACCCTGTCGGAAGTTATGACGATCTATATACCAAATGGACCACACTATGGAAAGAAAGAGATCAAGCAGTGCCAGATTTCACAAATATCTTCCATACCTTGTGCACCAAGTTGGGTATCAAAGATTCGAAGCGACATCTGGTGTTCAAGTATCGTGGTGCTCTGCATAGATACATCCAGACCAAAATGGAATTTCTGGACATCTCATCCTTGGGTGTGGCCTACCGATATGCCGTCAAAATTGAGCAGAAACTCAAACAAAAGACACGACAATTTGGGCCTGGGAACTCCTCACAACAAAATCTAGGAAAGCGCGGCCCCAACCCACCGAACAAAGGATAGAGAAAATATGGACAGGATCAGGACAACCAGTACAAGCCGCAAGCAAAGAAGGACATTGGAAAGACATAGAAAGATACCAAGAAGTGGTGTGACTTCCATAAGAGCCCTTGGCATAACACTGTTGATTGCCGCTCAAAGAAGTCATTGGTGGCTGAAGTGAAAGCCTCTAAATCAAATGCAGATTCTGACTACGAGATAGATCCTGAAAGGGGAAGATGGATCATTGACGTGGAACCCAGTGCCACCATTGCTACCACCAATCTCTAGCATGGTGAACCAGACGAGCCAGAAGAAGGAGAGCACCTCTTCCATTCACAGATGTGGGTAAAAGGCACCCCGCTGCACTTCATTGTTGATAGCAGTAGCCAGAAGAACCTCATCTCAGTAGAGGTCATCAAGTGGCTGGCCCTACCAACAATGTTGCACCCACCACCCTACACCATTGGATGGCTCTGCCAAGGAAGCAATCTTCGCGTCAGCCAACAGTGTCGATTGTCATACGGCAGCAAGCCCTTCAAAGATGAGGTACTGTGTGATGTTTATCCTCTCGAAGTTTTTGATGTTCTTTTGGGACAAACTTATTTTGAACATGAAATTGTACAGGATACCCGAGGCAATCCCACCTAGTGTTATTTCCTTGATCTCTGCTAAGCAATGTAGGAAGGCCATCTCTTAGACGGGGAAGTTTGTCTTCTTCGTGATTCACTCTCAGAATAAGTGAAAGATCGCAGCCACATCCAGGGTCTCTATGGTTGACCTCTCCACACAACATAAGCAAGTAGATAAGGTCATGGAAGAATACTCGAATATCTTCTCCTCACCTAGAGGGGTACCTCTGCACTGCTAGGTCAAGCACACCATCGATCTAACCCATGGCGCATTGCTCCCCAATGGGATAGACTATCGTCACTCTTTGTTAGAGAATGAGGAGATCAAGAGACAAATCCAAGAACTGCTCCACAAGGGGCACATCCACCCTAGCTCATCACCTTGCGGGAGCCCAATCGTGCTCGTACATAAGAAAGATGGAACCTGATGACTCTGTATTGATTACCGGGATCTGAATAAAATCATTGTCAGAAACCAGTACCTGATTCCCCGAATCGATTACCTCCTTGATTAACTCACAAGGGCCAAATACTATAGTAAGATTGATCTGAAGTCTGGCTACTACTAGGTCCCGATAGAATAGACAGATGTATGGAAGACAGCCTTCAAGTCAAAGGAAGGACTTTTTGAATGGTTGGTCATGCCCTTTGGCTTGAAAAATGCTCCAACCACTTTCATGAGGATGATGGATGATATCCTGTGACCATTCACCAATAATGTTATAGTGGTGTATCTGGATGACATTCTAATTTACAACAAGACTTGGGCCGAACACTTGCAGCATATTCAACAAGTTCTGCACACCCTGCGACAACACAAGATATACACCAACCTAGAAAAATGCTCCTTCAGCATGGACAGGGTCCATTACCTGGGCTACATCATTGATCAACATGGTGTACATGTGGATCCAGCCAAGATCCAAGTCATCCATGACTGGCTAGCCCCAACAACACTCACTGAGCTTCGGATGTTCTTGGGACTTGCTAATTTCTACCGTAGGTTCGTGTTGGGTTTCTTCCATATTGCATGGGCCCTCAGCCAAATAAATAGGGGTGGTGGTAAGGAAGAATTTGTGTGGGGTCGGTCCCAACAACAAGTGTTCGATGATTTGAAGTAGCACTTGTGCTCAGCCCCAGTACTTTGACTACCAAACCTGCAACATCCCTTTGAGATCGAGACAGATGCTTCAGACTATGTTGTGGGAATCATTCTCACTCAGTGAGGCCACCTCGTGGCCTATCATAGTGAGACACTGTCAGATACTGTCCATAAGTACCCTACTTATGACAAAGAAATGTACTCCATTGTGCAAGCATGCTTCCAGTGGAGACATTACATTCCTGGGAAGGAGACAGTCATCCACACTGATCAAAAGCCACTGCAGTTCATGCAGACACAGGGAAAATTGCAGAATGACCGACATGAAAAGTGGTCCACATACTTGCAACAATTCCACCTCAACATCAAGTATAAAATAGGAAGCATCAATTGCGTCATTGGTTGCCTCAGCAGACCGCCATTCGTGGCACTCACCACGGTGCTAGACTCTTGCGGCCATGAGACATCTGGATGGCCCCAACTCTAAGAGACAGACCCTGACTTCACCACCACCTACCAAATGTTGGGTGCAAATGCAATTGTCGATAATTTCCATCTTCAAGATGGGTTGTTGTGTCATCTGGGCCATATCTGTGTTCCATAAACTAAGCGAGCAAAGATGATCTAGGAAGCCCACTACAGTCAGGTGGCAGGACACTTCGGCGTCTAAAAGATAGTGGCGATGCTACATAAACATTTCTGCTGTAACAACCCTAGTTAAATAACTAATTGTGAAAGTTAAATAATTGTTTAAGGTTCATTAAGTTTAATTAATTAAATAATTAATTATCCTAATGTATATTAATTAATTAATTATTATTTATTAATAATAATAATAATAAATAAATAAATAAATTATTATTTATTAATAATAATATTTATTTATTGTTTAATATGTATTAATTAATTAATTAATTAAATCATTAAATCTTTGGGTAATAAATTTAAGTTTAATAAATTTTAATTTATTAAAAGAAAACTTAACATATCGAAGGATAGAACCATTAAGGAAAAGGGGAGAAGGTGGTTGGCATTGAATGGAGGGATAAGGTGGTTGGCATTGAATGGAGAGATAAGGTGGGTGAATCTTAATGAAGCTAGGNTTTGGGGGGCAAGGGAGAATTATTTTGAGATTAGGACACTGTATTGGAGCATTTTCTGGGAGGAGGGATTGTAAAACTGTATTTCCGGTTTTTGGCTTGAGGAATTTGTTAGACTGTATAGGGGAGCATCTGTTGCTTCGAGTTGTGGGCTCGGGGGCTAGGAATCCTTACAGAATCCTAGAGCTAGGGGGGCCGGATAGGCTCTATTCCTAGTTGGCTAGGAGGAAAGATTTAGTTTTGGGCAGAGTTTGGTAGAGCAGCTTGGGCACAGTTTCATCTTCATCTTGGACAAACAAAGTTGGGAAACAAATCACTTGACAGGTATTTTTGTTCGTTATTATGGAATGCTCATTATCGTATGATGATTCAATATGTTATTTATTCTATGTATATTATTCAATATGTTATTTATATCATGTTTCCCATTTTGAATTTTGTCGAGCCATAAACTGTAAACTGTTATTTTGTGGAATATAGAACCGTAAAAAGAAATTGTAATAGAAATGTTATGTTTAAATTTATGAAATTCTAGGTTCTGTTAGAGAGGACCTTACACATGGTATCAAAGCTTCAATTTGAAGCACTGGAGCCTTAAGGGCCTACCTACAACTGAATTTTATTTCTTTATATATCTATATATATATCTATATATATATCTATATATATATCTATATCTATATATATATCTATATATATATCTATATCTATATATATATATATATAGATATTCTACCCTTGAACAAAAGAATATGAAATATAGAATTAATACAAATAATATGAAATAATTACTTAAGCAAAGAGACAAAGCCCCAAGGCCCTTTTCTTGTGCTTAACCTGTTTTTATTATTCAAAATTTGTCCCAAGGTTGGTTTCTTATTCTGTGGTCTTGAATTGACTTTTATACCAGATGTGGAAAAACCAAAGTGTTCTCCACAACCCACCATTCACAAAGTGTGGAAGAAATATGCGTCCCCAATAGGGATAATAAGGCCCAGGAAACTTGATCAATGCAAAAGGCCCCTATTATAGCAAGATGCCATGGAAACCCTCCTTCCTGTCATCAATGATCGAATATCAATAACCTAAAACCAAAACAAACAAACAAACAAACAAACAAACAAAAAAGGGAATCCCTATACATATAATACAGTCACATAATAGCAAGCAACATACTTATTTTATGAGATCACCTGAAGATTCTCTGATAATTCGATTGTAGTTTCCTTCAAAATTCCTGCAAGATAAATACCAACTAACATGCCAATAGGTTTAAGCAACTCCTTATTTTTCCAACCACAGTAAATCATCTCACTTAGAGATGACATAAACAGGACATGAATGAATAGCCAGTGAGAAAATTTAATGATACAAGCGCAAACCAATACATAAGTCTCCAAAGCCAATCGCATACACCAAACACAAGTGGTATCCTTGGGCTCACATCCTTACTAATTCAAGCCACAACCTCTAGTTAAATTCCAACGCACAAGTGCCAAGCACCAAGCTAAGCCACTGAAGAGAAGGGGACAAAGTCCCATGCACTACACATATCCAATTAATCCACAAGCTATCAAGCCGAGCAGCTTCCTCAACACATATAACTGAGGTCTAATTCCACAAGCCAAGCGCAACAGTCAAAGCAACGAAAATGCCCATATCCAATTCATCCACTAAAGCCTGAGGATAAGTTCATATGACAACATATGGGCTCAACACCAAGCGCCAGGGAGAAATCCCATAAGGGGAAATGTCTTTGAACCGAGAACAAGTGCCCAAGTGTTAAGCCATCAAAGGGGGTCTATTATCTGCCCAAACTAGTGCACAAGAACCAAACCAATGCACAAGAAGCCCACAAGGGGAATTTCATTTCCACCACACGTCCAACAACCAGCAAGATAATGCCAAGCCGCAGGAATTGTACTACACAGGCCCAACTAAAAAT
Organism: Picea engelmannii; assembly: GCA_009831015.1. Classification (NCBI taxonomy): domain Eukaryota; kingdom Viridiplantae; phylum Streptophyta; class Pinopsida; order Pinales; family Pinaceae; genus Picea; species Picea engelmannii. The sequence goes on from ML806407.1 coordinate 286,989, forward strand.
TAAAAAAAAAGAAAGTGCAGGCTCATGGGTTTTGAACTTGCGACCAACAGACAACAAACAAATCACAAAGATGCCATTGCGAGAGTCCACAAGGATCCAAGGCCATGCACTGCACATCCATAACTCATACAGGCCACTGAGTTTTCAATTTTCAAGTCAACCACCAAGTTCAAAAGCCCTCCCATGGATCCCTACGAGAGAACAGATTGTGCACGATGCGTCCATACCCATACCCACCGAGTGCACAGAACCACCAAGGAGAGCCCACAAGGGCACGATTGTGATGCACATTTTTGCATCTGGAAAAAAAAACCCCCTCAACGGACCAATTGACAACGCATATCAAGTCACAAGACATCCCAAAAAAGGCACATGCCTTAACCACTCAGCCACAAACAACCAACACTGAGACCAAGGACCAAGAAAACAAAAAAAAAAGAACCGCAGGCTAATACAAGGCCTATTATCCTCAAACCCTTTTACAAACAAAAAACTCACAAGCCCAGTGGCCAAGACCAGCGCCAAGCCACGAAGGAGGAGCCCATGAAGGGGCGATACAGTGCTGAACGCATCATGTTATAGTGCTATCACCCAAACCACGAGCCATCAAACACCCGAGAAGCCATGAGAGAAGGCCATCGGTGGAGCGGCTAGAGTAGGGAAAACCTTGGCGATTAGGTTTTGTTAGGGTTTTAATAGTTATTCTCATCTATTATTTAATTAAATTTTGAACAAGCAGGAAAAGAGGGAGGGGCCAAGTGGACCTCATGCGAGGACCCACCACTACCTTGAGATTTTTTTTATGTTATTTATTTTGTTTTGTTTTAATTACTTTTAATTATTAAAATTGTATTTTAATTACTTTAAATTGGGTTTTAATAATTTAAAACATTTTTGAGGTTGTTTTAAATTTTAGAATGATTAATTCCAATTTTTTTTTTATTATTATTTATTTTAAATAATTAATTTCAAATTTTAACTTTATTACAAAGCATTAATAATATTGATTAATGGATTAAATGACTAGTGGTTAATTAATTAAACAATTAAGGATTAATAATAGTGATTAATTAATTAAATGACTAATTAATTAAAATGTGTAATTAACATAACATTACGATTCGAATAAAATTTATTTTGGATTAGATTAAATTTTGTTGGAGCAGACTGGTTTTCAACCGACGACCTATCCACCGAGTATAGAGCTTTCACCAAAGACCATACACCACTGCGCCATGATAGTAATGATAGGTTAAATGTGTTTATCACATGCGAGAGAGTCAATAGTTTCCTTAGGTGAAAACATCAAGCTTAGAGGCTTTCGACCCTAACCTATCGACTTCCCCTAAAGAGAGTAACGTCTGTTTACAGACAAGTAAAAAAAACTTACGCCTACCCCTGTTTTCTAGTTTAAGTTGTGCTAATGTGAATTGTCCTAGAATCACCCTAACAAACTTTTGGTCGATGCAGATTCAATTATAAACAATGGTTAGGACTCGAGGAAATCGAGGCAGTGGGGCATCGATGCAGACACTGCCAACACCACCACCACCATTGCTTGAATTATCTCTCATTCTGCGCTCTTTGGAGGCCATAAATGAGACTTTAAAGTGGCGTCAACCAGCAGGGATTGAAGTGGAACCACCACCATTTGGAACGGGTAATCTCGAAGCATCGAGGGATTCAGGGGGAGGACCTCCACCTGAAGACATCACTAGAGAACTGCAAAACATCAAACTTCCAGAGTTTGTCGGGGGTCGTGCTAGTGAATGTGCCGAGGCATGGTTGGAAGGCATGACAAGGTGTTTTTCCTTAAGAGACTATGTGTCCACTTCAAAGGCGAATATAGTGATTTTTCAGTTGAGAGACAATGCCTTGAACTGGTGGGGCAACCTGGAGAGGCAGTTGCACCTTACCCCAGACACCGTCTCTTGGGAAATTTTTGAGGAGAGGTTCCTAAGGAAATATCTACCAGCTTACTACGAGGAACAACAGGTGGGAGAATTTCATGCTCTAGTACAAGGAAACAGGACCGTAGAAGAATACAAGATCAGGTTTATGGAATTGGTCAAATATGTTTCATACATGGATAATGATCAACGACAGGCAGAACCATTTTTCTGTGGGTTAAACGCTAAGATAAGGACCATGGTGCGGATGTGGAAACCATCTTCGGTAGCGGAAACAGTTGAAAATGCACGTTATACTGAGGAACACATGAACTTAAATGGAGGTACGAGATTGACTTTTCTGCATCATCCTGGATTCGTGGGGAAGGCCCCTAGGACATTCCCCAGGGGAGGGGGCTCAAGGCCACCTCCATATGGTAATAGAGGTGCACCAAGGAAAATAGCCACAGGGATTTCAATGCAAGTGAGTGCAACATCCCGTTCATCACCAAAGATGCAGGTAGGTCCATGACCATCTCAGGGAGTAGCTAGTAGGGGCAGGGGTTCCAGGGGAAGAAACTCATTTCAGAGACCGTCACAAAGTAGTATGCAAGTTCGATCTCATGTTACCTGTTGGGGATGTGGAGGACCCCATTACCAGCGTGACTGCCCAGAGTTACAATCAGGATTTGTGCATAGAAAAGGAAAGGCCCCGATGGGAAGAGAAAGTGGTAGCCACCAAATTTACACAGCGGTTAATAATCGCCAGGAAAAACATCAATCCACGGTGGTGGAGTCATTAGGTACGCTAAATCATATCAATGTTAACATTTTATTTGATTCTGGTGCTACAGATAGTTTCATTTCACCATCCACATTAGAAAAGAGTGGGTTGGAAGCTTACGAGCATGATGACTTTAAACAAGTCGAGATGGCTTCAGGGAAAAAACAGGGGGTAGGACCTAGCATTGATAATTTCCTAATAGTCCTGGGAGTGTGTACTACCAGGTTGAAGGTTTACGTCACTACTCCCGGGGCGTATGACCTAATCATTGGAATGGATTGGTTAGAATCCCATCGAGCTATGGTAGATTATCTCGCAAAAAGGGTGATTTATGTTGATGATGAAGGAAGGCCAGTAGAGATCCATGGTGTACGGAGAAAGGTGTTTGTACGCTTTATCTCAACTATGAAGGATAAATGGTGCATGAGGCAAGGGTGTTGACTTTATGTCATTGAAGCAATGAATGAAAGGAAAGGACCCTCCTTGGATCAGTACCTAGTATTGTCAGAACTTAAGAATGTTTTTCCGAATGAGTTACCAAGGTTACCTCCTGAGAGGGAGCTCGATTTTACTATTGAGATAAAACCTAGTGCAAAACCAATTTCCAAGACTCTATATCGGATGACAGTGCCAGAACTTTGTGATTTGCAAATGCAGTTGAAAGAGCTACTGGACTTAGGGCTAATAAGGCCTAGTGTCTCACCTTGGGGTGCACCGGTAATTTTTGTAAAGAAGAAGGATGGTTCCTTATGACTTTGTATAGGTTACAGAGACTTGAACCATGCTACAGTGAAAAATAGGTACCCAATGCCACAGATAGATGATCTCTTTGATCAGATGAAAGGAGCAATGGTATTCTCAAAGATTGATTTGCGATCAGGGTATCACCAGTTAAAGATTAAGGAAGGCGATATTCCTAAAAATTCCTTTCGAACTCGGTTTGGGCATTATGAGTTCATTGTAGTACCTTTCGGATTGACCCATGCACCATTAGTATTCATGAGCCTCATGAATGGTGTATTCTGGAAATACCTAGACCTCTTTATACAAGTCTTTCTAGATGATATCCTCATCAATTCCAAGAATGAAAGAGAACATGAGGAACACTTGCGAGTGGTGTTGTCTTGCCTTAGAGAGAACAAATTGTATGGGAAGTTGTCGAAGTGTTCCTTCTTTTAGAAAGAAATTCACTATTTAGGTCATATCATTTCCGGTGAAGGAATCTCTGTGGACCCAGAGAAGGTAAAGGCCATAATGGAGTGGCCAGTGCTGAAAAATGCTCATGAGGTAAGAAGATTCATGGGGCTAGTAGGTTATTATTGGAGATTTGTGGAAGGGTTCTCTAAAATAGCGAAACCCATCACCACTTTGCATTGCAAGGGGGTCAAGTATGAATGGAAAGAAGAATGTGATAGTGCATTCATCAAGCTTAAAAGGTTACTAACTAGTGCGCCAATTCTCCGAGTGCCAGATATGGAAAAGGACTTCACAGTCTGCATGGATGCCTCGAAGCAAGGGTTGGGGGCCGTGCTAATGCAAGATGGAGGAGTGATAGCTTATGCATCAAGGAAGTTGAAGAAACACGAAGAGATTTACGCTACTCATGATTTAGAGTTGGCAGTTATGATGCTAGCTTTGAAACTTTGGAGGCACTATCTAGTAGGGTGAAACTTTGAGCTCAAAATGGACCATCAAAGTTTAAAACACCTCTTCACTCAAAGGGATTTGAATGTCAGGCAAAGACAATGGAGTGATTTCATGAGTGAGTACGATTTTGGTATTTCATATATCAAGGGAAAAGAGAATGTGGTTGTAGATTCCTTGAGTAGGAGGCCACATGTCTTCTCCTTGGTACCCTTAAAAGTCAATCTGAGGGAATGGGTGTTGACGCAACTTGTTGGAGACAGTTGGTATTTAAAGGTTACTTCAAACCTCCAGAGTGGGAGGCAATTAGATCCAAAGTATGAAGGATATATTCTGGATGTAGACGGACTGTTAAGATATCAAGGAAGAATGTACGTCCCCGAAGGTGGGGATATTCGAAGCATCATACTGAAGGAAGACCATAGAGCACTTTATTGTGCGCATCCAGGTGTGAAGAAGATGTACGCAGACATGAGGAAGATCTTCTTCTGGGTAGGCATGAAGTGCAATGTAGTCCATTTCGTTACCAAGTGCCTAGAGTGTCAACAAGTGAAAGCTGACCACCATCACCCAGCAGGCCTCCTACAACCACATGATGTTCCTATGTCCAAGTGGGAAGTCATTTCTATGGATTTTGTTGTGGGGTTTCCGCTCACATCTCATAGACAGAATGCCATTCTTGTAATAGTTGATAAGTTAACCAAGAGTGCTCATTTTATTCCAGTTAGAGACACTTATGATGTCACTGATGTGGCACGTGTGTTTGTAAGTGAGGTCATCCATTTGCACGAGATACCTAAGAAGATCATTTCAGATAGGGACTCCAGATTCACTTCTAGGTTTTGGACAAGTTTGCAGTCAGTTTTGGGGACTCAGTTGAAATTAAGCACAACTTCTCATCCTGAAACAGATGGGCAAACTGAGAGAGTAAATCAAGTCATGGAAGACATGCTTAGGATGTATGTCATGGATAATCAAACCCATTAGGAGAAGTACTTACCTTTGGTTGAGTTCGCTTACAATAACAATTTTCATAGCTCCATCGGAATGCCACCCTATGAAGCTCTGTATGGAAGGCCATGCAGAACACCATTGAGTTGGGAAAGATTAGAAGACCAAGTAACAGTTGGGCCAGAATTGATTCAAGAGATGGAGGAACAGGTGATTCAAATTAGGTAGAGACTAAAGGAAGCGCAGGATAGACAGAAAAGTTATGTGGATGCACACAGGACTAACTGAAGTTATAAAGTGGGAGATCAGGTTTTCATTCGCATCATGCCTAATAAAAGTACAATATGGTTTGGGAAGGGGAAAAAGTTGTCACCTCGATTTATAGGACCGTTCAGAATCCAAGAGAAAATTGGACCCGTTGCCTATTGTCTCGTACTGCCACCCCACTTCAATAAAACTCATAATGTTTTTCATGTATTTTTTTTACGTCATTATGTTGCTGATGAATCACATAAACTAAATTGGAAGGAATTGCGGGTATCAGACGTGGGAACCCTCGTGGTAGAACCGTTACGCATATTGGACCGTAGAGTTCGACAGCTTAGGAATTGTCTGGTAGACCAATTTAAGGTCCAGTGGGACAAGTTTAGTCCAGGATCTGCCACTTGGGAGGATGCTGAGATGTCACGACAAGATTATCCCTCACTTTTTTGACCACCTCGAGAACATGTTCTCGAAGGTCGGGTGTATGTAACGCCACCTTTTGACTTAGATAGCTAAGATTACCTGAGGCCCAAACAACCTTATTTTCTATTCACAGTGAAACTATTAAGTGATACACTTGAACTTTTAAAGACGTATGAACCTTTATGAATGTTTAAATATAATTGAATAATGATGCGATACATTGTAAGAATGTAAATTTTATGAATATTTAAATGTTATTGATGATGAAGGATATGATGTGATCTACTATGTGAATGTAAATTCCATAAATGTTTAAGTGTTATTGATGATGAAGGATATGATGCGATATATTATGTGAATGCAAATCCTATGATGCAATCTATTATGTAAATGATAATTTTATGAATGGGTCTCGTTAATTGAATTATGGGATATTATGAGATCTATTTCTAACTTGAAAATTTTGATGTTAAAGTTGTTGGTACGTGGATACCGAATTGAAATTATGGTTGTATGCAATTACATGATAATAATGCATAGATGCGTATGAGTTTGTGTTACAGACTAATCTGCAGGTCATTGGGCTATGAAATAGCCAAGGGATAATGATAATGAAAGTGGATTTTGTGACCACTGACCGAGAAACGATATGGTATGAATCTTTGTATGTGAAATTATATTGGTTTGGATGCATTGCTATGATATATGGACCAATGCAGGATTTCAGGTGGTGAGACTGCCCAAAACTGAATAAACGATGACAAAACTCCCAGCAACATGGTGCCACTGTATATTCCATTATAGGGTGTGGACTCTAGTCCTGTTAGGAGGGGTGGAGGCACTTCCCACCATGTATCCTCTGAAACCTGGAGTCATGGGAGGACGATGTTATCTTACGCTCCCCTAGACGTGTGATGATGACTGTCAGTTGCCTGCTGGGGAAGCTTGGTCATGATAGTGACACTTCCGCTTACGGGCTCTATTTGGAGTTAGGTCAATACAATTGACGCTCCAAGATAGTCCAGCAGAGGAAGGATAGGAATGAAGATGGAAGTAAGTTAGGGAGGAAGGATGAGTATAAATAGTTGAGAGTGTATGGAGATTTGTCTTATGGTGGGATTTATTGTTTTTCCTTCTGAAAAGAAAATGTGTATATATGTATATTCATAATTACTTAACTAAACTACAATTGTCTAAACAAAATTGTTGAGCTAGAGTATTTTTATTAAGGGAATTCACAAACATTTGATTGGGTTATTGTCTTTTATAAAACGAATAGTCTTGTTGAATGGATTGAATGCATACAAAAATTACAATAGATATGAAAGTTGTTGTTATTAGTACATGCACGAGACTTGTATGTACTAGCTACACATGCATTTCTTGCACATGCACACTAGTATGTATGAGTTTTCTTGGCTTACTTACTAATAATGTCGGTTATTTGTTATGAATGTGTGAACCATGTGTCTTTTCCCTTGTATTATAAAATACTTTAAACTTCGGGACAAAGTTTCCTGAAGGGTGGGTGTATGTAACAACCCTAGTTAAATAACTAATTGTGAAAGTTAAATAATTGTTTAAGGTTCATTAAGTTTAATTATTTAAATAATTAATTGTCCTAATGTATATTAATTAATTAATTATTATTTATTAATAATAATGATTAATTAATTAATTAATTAATTATTATTTATTAATAATAATGATTAATTAATTAATTAATTATTGTTTAATGTATATTAATTAATTGATTAATTAATTAATTATCTCATTAAATATTTGGGTAATAAATTTAAGTTTAATAAATTTTAATTTATTAAAAGAAAACTTAACGTATCGAAGGATAGAACCATTAAGGAGAGGGGATAAGGTGGTTGGCATTGAATGGAGGGATAAGGTGGTTGGCATTGAATGGAGAGATAAGGTGGGTGAGTCTTAATGAAGCCAGGAGGCAGTGAATGGGAATGGGGATATGAGGGGGCAAAGACATTCGAGAGGGGGAATTTTTTGGATTTTGGGGGGCGGGGAGAATTATTTTGAGATTAGGAGACTATATTGGAGCATTTTTCGGGAGGAGGGATTGGAAAACTGAATTTCTGGTTTTTGGCTTGAGGAATTTGTTGGACTATACAGGGGAGCATCTGTTGTTGGGAGTTTTGGGCTCGGGGTTAGGAATCCTTACGGAATCTTGGAGCTAGGGGGCTGGATAGGCTCTATTCCTAGCTGGATGGGAGGAAAGATTTAGTTTTGGGCAGAGTTTGGTAGAGCAACTTGGGCACAGTTTCAACTTCAGCTTGGACAAACAAAGTTGGGAAACAAATCACTTGACAGGTATTTTTTTTTGTTATTATGGCATGTTCATTATCATATGATGATTCAATATGTTATTTATATTGTGTATATTATTCAATATGTTATTTATATCATGCTGCCCATTTTGAATTTTGCTGAGCCATAAACTGTAAACTATTATTTTACGGAATATAGAACCGTAAAAAGAAATTGTGATAGAAATGTTATGTTTAAATTTATGAAATTCTAGGTTATGTTAGAGAGGACCTTACATCTACTAGCCAAAAATTCGACAGGAGGTCAGAAATGATATCAGGTCCTACACTGCTTGCACTATTTCCAAACCAATCACTAAGAAATAGGGCCTGTACACCCCTCTTCCTACTCCTGAAAGGCCATGGGAATCCATCTCAATGGATTACATGTCGGGCCTCCTATCCACCAAGCGGGGAAATGACTGTGTTTTTGTGGTTGTCGATCGCTTTTCTAAGATGACGATTTTGGTTGCCTACAAGAAGACCATCACAATAGAGGCCACTGCCAAGCTCTTCTTTGAATGAGTTTGGGAACATTTTGGAATCCCAAAAACCATTGTCTCAGATTGGGATAGTCGATTTCTCAGCACATTTTGGTCGAGCCTCTGGTCACTGCTAGATACCAAGCTCACCAAATCCATGACCTTCCACCCCCAAACAGATGGCCAAACCGAGGTTGTAAATCAAATGATTGTGCATATCCTTCACATATATAATTCAAATCACCCTCGCACATGAGATGAGAGACTTTCCTATGTCCAACATAGATACAATCGAGCCTTGCATAGCTGAATCAGCCACAACCCCTTTCAAGTGGGGTTGGGATTCCAACCATTGGGTCCCGTAGATGTTGCACTTCCCCTTGCGGTCACCTCGACTGACTCACCTCCTGCTCTAACTGAAGTTTACAAAGCCACCAGGTTCATTGAGTGGATCCAAAAAATCCACCAATAGGTTCAAGATATCCTACAGAAGTCCAATGACAAGTACAAACAACACCATGATCAACAACGGGTGCCGCATAAGTTTCAGGTGGGCAACAAAGTTTGGTTGCACTTGTAGAAAGAATGCCTTACAGGACCCCATCGGAAGCTTTGCCCACTTCGTTATGGACCATAATGTTGGAAATATGGCTATATCAGAGATGACGCAGATGGTCAAGGTTGTCATTGATGGCAATTGGTTAGATGGTCAAGGTTGTCATTGATGGAAATCGGTTGGTTATAGAGAACGCACAAGAGATGCTGGAACACAGAAGCTGAAACACAATGCTGAAACAAAGCTGGAACACAGAAGCTGAATCACAGATGCTGGAACACAGAAGCTGAAACACAAATGCTGAAACACAAATGCTGAAACACAAATGATGGAACGCAGATGCTGAAACACAGATGCAGAAACACAATGCCGAAACAGAGCTGGAACTTATGCTGAAACACAGTGTTGTAATAGCTGAAACACAGTAATGTTACATATGCTGAAACACAGCGCTGGGTTGAAACACAGTGCTGGAAACTATGCTGAAACAGCGTTGGATCTTTGCTGATCAAAACGCACGCCTTAGCCACGGCCATGACTAGCAGTAGTAGTTACCAACCGTTCTCTTTAAGAAACACACGAATGATGCCATTCACAATGCGATTGGTGTGGCCAGCATCAAACGACTATAATGCAAAATCAACGGAACTTAACATTGCTAAATCCAGAGTTTGGCGGGGGTCCTTCATCTGCTTTGACAAGTCTGGGAGATTTTGCCAGTTGGGTGTCTCTAATCACTCTGGACAGTGGAAGGACTTTCAGTCTAAATTTAGAATGGCAGTTAAGACAGGAAGAACACAGTGTTGCATGATGTGGCATGCGTAGAGGAGGCATGCAAAGAGCCAGTTCAGAAAATCAGGGAGAATGCTGGCATGCGAAAAGCAGAAGAAAGAATGAAAGAAAGGAAAACTGCAGTTGCATGATGTGGCATGCGTAAAGGAGGCATGCAAAGAGTCAGTTCAGAAAATCAGGGAGAATGCTGGCATGCAAAAAGCAGAAGAAAGAATGAAAGAAAGGGAAACTGCAGTTGAAGTTGAGAAAAGCAAGGAAAACCTATGCATGTGGAATAACAATATAATGCGCTGGAACCAAGATGGAAGTGTAGCTGAAGGGAGAAGAAGTGAGAGCTCTGCAGGTGAGAAAAGTGAAAGGAGAGTCTATGTGACAGGAGAAGAAGCTGAGAATGGGCTGCAAAGGACAGTGAAGAAGAGCAGCAGATCAGAAACAGTGAATAATGCAGAGTAGATCAGCAGAAAGAGTAAGCAAGCTATATCAGAATGAACGAGTTGATTTGAGCAATATTTATTTTTTGGCAAATAAGGGTGGTAGGGTGGTGCTAGGGAGAC
>ML806407.1:297757-319319 GCA_009831015.1 Picea engelmannii
ATGTTTATAACTCTGAATTTCACAGTAAAGACTCACTGCCACTAAGATTAATGATTCAAAGATAAAAAGAAGAGAAATAGTTAATAATCTAAACTAACTGATTCACCCCCCCCCTCTCAGTTAGTTCATACCTGTAACACATAAACTATCACCAAGGCCATGGGGAATAATTATTTTGAGCTCAACATTCCTCCTTTCCTTGGCCTGCACCCAATGTTCAACGTGGATCTCCTTCGCCCTTATTTCCCACCATTATTAGACACCTCAGAAGTAGAAGAACAACTGACACCAACAGAGCTCAACCGTGACTACATACAACAGGAATCCAATGATCATATTGTGGAAAGATATATCAAGGGAACTCGACAACAAAGGATCCATCTTTATTGAGTCATCAAAGTAGGGCAGCTCCTGCACCAAGGCAAGTGGCTCACCCGAGGCCAAATTCAGAAGAAATTTCCTCATCTAATGGGGGACCTCAATGCAATGGAGACCAATGCTTCCTAAGGAGGGATGATTGATCTACATGGATATTGGTGGACACCCACCTTTTCCAACTGGCTCAAAATAGTTTTATGACAATTTTGGCAATTTACTATTTTTAGGAGTTTTAACTTCCGGGGCCATTTTGAGGGCCTAAATGAAGGTTTTTCAGTATTGATATACTCAATGATTTTCAAAGGCATGATTGAGCCCCCAAAATGAATCTCCTCGAAAATACCTTTCCAACGGGCTATCACACTCCTAAAACAGAGATCGTATGCAAAAGTTATGACCTTGGGAAGTTGATGTGCTAACTTACCCAAACAGGGCCCACATGACTTTTGACGCTTCATCTCCTAGGGTTAGGTTTTTGGATGCCTAGGGTTTTGGGAATTCTTGCTTATTGTAAAAATGCCTTCAGAGCCTCATTGTAACCTTCTTCTTGTGAATGCGCACTGCTGTCACATCTCTTCTCAGAGATAAGCCGCCACCATTCCAACAAGCTTATTTCTGCTGCATTTTACAGTTTCAGCTTATTTCGTTATTGAATAGAAAACTAGTTTTATTGTATCTTTGTTATTTTGGCTTAAGAACCTGTTAATAATCTATATTCATTTCGTTCTTCTCATAAAATTTGGATCAGTGGTATCAGAGCGGTTTGCTCCTTGTCGTCTTAATGCATGTCCCCAACGAGGTCGAAGTACAAAGAGTTGGGTCTCGAGCTTGTTTCTCTTGAGGAAAGAAGCTCTCATACACCCAAGCGATCTCCCATGGTAGGAGAAAATAACGATGATGGGACATGAGATCCTTTCAAATTGTTGATTGAGGAATCCCTCATGCAACAGAGAAATGAGATGATGGACAGTTTCATGCAAATCCTTCAGTGACTACCAACAGGTGACACATCTTCTTCGAACGGAGGCACTGCCCCCTTCAAGGTACAAATAAATTTTGATATTCCTATATTTGAAGGTCAGATAGATGCAGATGCTATAGACAAGTGGTTGAATCTACTAGAAGGGTATTTTTGTGTTGATAAATTTTCGAATAGAGAAAAGATTACTTTTGTGCTTGTCAAAGCCGTTCCCCATGTCAAAGATTGGTGGGAAACTTTCTGTGAGAAAAAGGAAACAGAGGAAACCTCATTATTTTCAGTCACGACCACCTGGGAATCCTTCATGGATTTTATTAAGGAACAATACTACCCTGTCGGAATTTATGATGACCTGTATACCAAATGGACCACACTGTGGCAAGAAAGAGACCAAGCAGTGCCAGATTTCACAAATATCTTCCATACCTTGTGCACCAAGTTGGGTATCAAATATTCAGAGTGACATATGGTTCTCAAGTATCGCAGTGCTTTGCATAGATACATCCAGACTGAAATGGAATTTCTGGAAATCTCATCCTTGGGTGGGGCCTACCGATATGTAGTCAAAATCGAGTAGAAGCTCAAACAAAAGACACGACAATTTGGACCTGGGAACCACTCACAACAAAAGCCAGGAAAGGGTGGCCACATCTAAGGTCTTTGTGGCTGACTTGTTCAAACAAAAGAAGCAAGTAGATAAGGTCATGGAAGAATACTCGGATATCTTCTCCTCACCTACAGGGGTATCGCTGCACTGCCAGGTCAAGCACCCCATCAATCTGACCCCCGACGCATTTCTGCCTAATGGGCCAGTCTATCATTGCTCTTTGTTACAGAAAGAGGAGATCAAGCGACATATCCAAGAACTGCTCCACCATGGGCACATCCACCCCATATCATCACCTTGTGGGAGCCCAATCGTGCTGGTATAGAAGAAAGATGGAACCTGGTGACTTTGTATTGATTACAGGGATCTGAATAAGATCACTTTCAGAAACTGGTACTCGATTCCCTGAATCGATGACCTCCTTGATAAACTCACTTGGGCCAAATACTTCAGTAAGATTGATCTGAAGTCTGGCTACCACTAGGTCCCGATAGAACATATAGATGTATGGAAGACCGCCTTCAAGTCAAAGGAAGGACTTTTTGAATGGTTGGTCATGCCCTTTGGTTTGGCAAATGCTCCAACCACTTTCATGAAGATGATGGACAATATATTGCAACCATTCACCAATACTTTTGTAGTGGTGTATTTGGATGACATTCTAATTTACAACAAGACTTGGGCTGAACAATTGCAGCATATTCAACAGGTTTTCCACACCCTGTGGCAGCGCAAGCTATACGCCAACCTGGAAAAATGCTCCGTTGGCATGCACAGGGTCCATTACCTAGGCTACATCATTGATCAACATGGTGTACATGTGGATCCAACCAAGATCCATGTCATCCATGACTAGCCAGACCCAACAACACTCACTGAGCTTCAGAGCTTCTTGGAACTTGCTAATTTCTACCACAGGTTCGTGTTAGGTTTCTCCCATATTGCATTGGCCCTCAGTGAAATAAACAGGGGTGGTGGTAAGGAAAAATTTGTGTGGGGTCGGTCCGAACAACAAGCATTTGATGATTTGAAGAAGCACTTGTTCTCAGCCCTAGTAATTTGACTACCAGACCTGTAGCATCCCTTTCAGATCGATACAGATGCTTCGGACTATGTTGTGGGCACCGTTCTCACTCAGCACGGCCACCCCGTGGCCTATCATAATGAGACACTGTTGGATACTGTCTGTAAGTACCCTACTTATGAAAAATAAATTTACTCCATTGTGCAAGAATGATGTCAGTGGAGACATTACATTCTTGGGAAGGAGATATTCATCCACACTGATCATAAGCCACTGCAGTTCACGCAGACACAAGGAAAATTGCAGAATGACCGCCATCAAAAGTGTTCCACATACTTGTAGCAATTCCACCTCAACATCAAGTATAAAATAGAAAGCATCAATTGCATCGTTGGTTGCCTCAGCAGACCGCTAGTCGCGGTACTCACCACAGTTCTAGACTCTTGCGGCCATGAGACATCTGGATGGCCCCAACTTTATGAGATAGACCCTGACTTTTCCACCACCTACAAAATGTTGGGTGCAAATGAAGTTGTCGATAATTTCCATCTTCAAGATGTGTTGTTGTATCATTTGGGCCATATATGTGTTCCATCAAGTGAGCGAGTGAAGATGATCTGGGAAGCCCACCACAGTCGGGTGGCAGGACACTTCGGCATCGAAACGACATTGGTGATGCTACAGAAACATTTCTACTAGCTGAAACTTTGACAGGTGGTCGGAAAATATATGAGGTCCTGCACTACCTATGCTATTGCCAAATTGAGCACTAAGAAACAGGGCATGTACACCCCTCTTCCTACTCCTGACAGGCCATGGGAATCCATCTCAATGGACTACATGTCGGGCCACCCATCAACCTAGCGGGGAAATGACTGTGTTTTTGTGGTTGTTGATCGCTTTTCTAAGATGTCGATTATGGTTTTCTGCAAGAAGACCATCACAGCAGAGGCCACTGCCAAGCTCTTATTTGAATGAGTCTGGGTACATTTTGGAATCCCACAAACCATTGTCTCATATCAGGATAGTCGATTTCTCAGCACATTCTAGTCGAGCCTCTGGTCACTACTGGACACCAAGCTCACCAAATCCACGGCATTCCACCCCCAGAAAAATGGCCAAACCAAGGTTGTAAATCGAATGATTGTGCATATCCTTCGCATGTATAATTCAAACCACCCTCGCACATAGGATGAGAGCCTTCCCTTTGTCCAACATAGCTACAACCGAGCCTTGCATAGCTCAACCAGCTACAACCCCTTTCAATTGGGGTTGGGATTCCAACCATTGAGTCCCATAGATGTTTCACTTCCCCTTGTGGTCACCTCGACTAACTCATCTCCTGCTCCAACTAAATCTTACAAATCCACCCATTTCATTGAGTGGATCCAGCACATCTGCCAATAGGTTCAGGATATCCTACTGAAGTCCAATGACAAGTACAAACAACACCATTATCAACATTGGGTGCCGCATAAGTTTAAGGTGGGTGACAAAGTTTGGTTGTACTTGCAGAAATAATTCCTTATAGGACCCCATCAGAAGCTTCACCCACTCAGTTATGGACCGTACACTATCACCAAGGTCGTGGGGGATAATTATTTTGAGCTCAACATTCCTCCTTTCCTTGGCTTGCACCTAGTGTTCAACATGGATCTCCTTCGCCCTTATTTCCCACAATTATTGGACACCTCAGAAGTAGCAGAACAACTGACACCAACAGAGCTCAACCCTGACTGCATACAAAAGGCATCCAATGATCATATTGTGGACAGACAGATCAAGGGCACTCAACAACAAAGGGTACAGCTTTATCGAGTCATCAAAGCAAGGCATCTCCTGCACCAAGGCAAGTGGCTCACCCGGGGCCAAATTCAACATAAATTTCCTTGTCTAATGGGGGACCTCAATGAAATGGAGACCATTGCTTCCTAAGGAGGTATGATTGATCCATATGGATATCGATGGCCACCCACCTTTTCCAACTAGCTCAAAACAATTTTCTGACAATTTTGGCAATTTACTATTTTTATCACTTTTAACTTTTGGGGCCATTTTGAGGGCCTAAATGAGGGTTTTTTGGTATTGATCTCCTCAATGAGTGCCTAAGGAATAAATTATCCCCCAAAATGACTCTCCTCGATGATATCTTTCAAACGAGCTATCACGCGCCTAAAAAAGAGATCATATGCAAAAGTTACGACCCCGGGAAGTTGATGTACTAACTTACCCAAACGGGGCCCACATGACTTTTGCCGCTTCATCTCCTAGGGTTAGGTTTTTGGATGCTGAGGGTTTTTTTCATTATTTCTTATTGTAAAAATGCCTTCAGAGCCTCATTGTAACCTTCTTCTTTCGAATGCACGCTTCCGTCACATCTCTTCTCAGAGATAAGCCCCCACCATTCCAACAAGCTTGTTTCCGCTGCATTTTACAGTTTCATCTTATTTCGTTATTGAATAGAAAACCATTTTTACTGTATCTCTGTTATTTTGGGTTAAGAACCTGTTAATAATCTGTATTCATTTCGTTCTGCTCATAAAGTCTGGATAAGTGGTATCAGAGCGGTCTGCTCCTTGTCGTCTTAATTCATGTCCCCAACGAGGTTGGAGTACAAAGAGTTGGGTCTCGAGCTTGTTTCTCTTGAGGATAGAAGCTCTAGCACGCCCAAGCGACCTCCCATGGTAGGAGAAAATAAAAATGATGGGACAGGAGATCCTTTCAAAGTGTTGATTGAGGAAGCCCTCACGCAACAGAGGAATGAGATGATGGATAGTTTCGCGCAAATCCTTCGGCGACTACCAATAGAGGACGCATATTCTTCGAACGGAGGCACCACCCCCTTCAAGGTACAAATAAACTTTGATATTCCAATATTTGAAGGTCAGATAGACGCAGATGCTATAGACAAGTGGTTGAATCTACTAGAAGGGTATTTTTTGTTCATAAATTTTCGAATAGAGAAAAGATTACTTTTGCACTCCTCAAAGTTGTTCCCCATGTCAAAGATTGTTGGAAACATTCTGTGAGAAAAAGGAAATAGAGGAAACCTCATTATTTTCAGTCATGGCCACCTAGGAATCCTTCATAGATGCTATTAAGGAACAATACTACCCTGTTGGAATTTATGATGACCTGTATACCAAATGGACCACACTGCAGTAAGAAAGAGACCAAGCAGTGCCATATTTCACAAATATCTTATATACCTTGCGCACCAAGTTGGGTATCAAATATTCGGAGCGACATCTGGTGCCCAATTATCGCGGTGCTCTGCATAGATACATCCATACCGAAATGGAATTTTCGGACATCTCATCCTTGGACGCGGCCTACTGATATGTCGTCAAAATCGAGCAGAAGCTCAAACAAAAGACACAACAATTTGGGCCTGGGAACCCCTCACAAAAAAAGCCAGGAAAGGGTTGCCCCAACCCACTGAATAAAGGATAGATCAAATATGGATAGTATCAGGACAACTAGTACATGCCACAATCAAATAAAGACACCGAAAAGAGAAATAAAGATACCGGGAAGTGGTGCGACTTCCATAAGAGCCCTTGGCATAACACTGTTGACTGCCGCTCAAAGCAGTTGCTGGTGGCTGAAGTGAAAGCCTCTGAACCAGATGTGGATCCTAACTCCGAGACAGAAACAGAAAGGGGAATATGGATCATTGACGTGGAACCCAGTGCCACCGTTGCTACCACCAAGCTTCATCCCGGTGAACTAGACGAGCAAGAAGAAGGAGAGCGCCTCTTCCATTCACAAATGTGGGTAAAAGACACCCCGTTTCACTTCATCGTTGATAGCGGTAGCCAGAAGAACCTCATATTAGTAGAGGTCATAAAGCGGCTGGCCCTGCCAACAACACTGCACCCACAACCCTACACCATTGGATGGCTCCACCAAGGAAGCGATCTCTGCGTCAGCCAACAGTGTCGACTGTCGTATGGCATCAAGCCCTTCAAAGATGAGGTATTGTGTGATGTTTCTCCTCTCAAAGTTTGTGATGTTCTTTTGGGCCAACCTTATTTATGGAAACATCATGTTGTATATGAGTCTAGGCCTCATAGTGTTATTATTACTTTGAACAAGAAATTGTACAGGATACCCGAGGCAATCCCACCTAGTGTGATTTCCTTGATCTCTACTAAGAAATGCAAGAAGGTCATTTCTTAGACGGGGAAGTTTGTCTTCTTCGTGATTCACTCTCAGAATAAGAAAAATATCACATCCACATCCAAGGTCTTTCGACCTCTCCACACAGCAGAAGCAAGAACATAAGGTCATGGAAGAATACTCGAATATCTTCTCCTCACCTACAGGGGTAACTTTGCACTGCCAAGTCAAGCACCCCATCGATCTGACCCCCGACGCACCGCTGCCCAATGGGCCAGTCTATCATCATTCTTTGTTAGAGAATGAGGATATCAAGAGATAGATCCAAGAACTACTCCACAAGGGGCACATCTACCCCAGCTCATCACCTTGTGGGAGCCCAATCATGTTGGTATAGAAGAAAGATGGAACCTGGTGACTCTTTATTGATAAACTAGGCTCTGAATAAAATCACTGTCAGAAACCGATAAAATCACGGGGGCCAAATACTTCAGTAAGATTGATCTGAAGTCTGGCTACCACCAGGTCCTGATAGAATAGACAGATGTATGGAAGACCACCTTCAAGTCAAAGGAAGGAATTTTTGAATGGTTGGTCATGCCCTTTGGTTTGACAAATTCTCCAGCCACTTTCATGAGGATGATGGATGATATCCTGCGACCATTCACCAATACTTTTGTAGTGGTGTATCTGGATGACATTCTAATTTATAGCAAGACTTGGGCCAAACACTTGCAACATATTCAATAGGTTCTGCACACCCTGCAACAACACAGGCTATACACCAACCTGGAAAAATGCTCCTTTGACATGGACAAGGTCCATTACCTGGGCTACATCATTTATCAGCATGTCCTACATGTGGATTCTGCCAGGATCCAAGTCATCCGTGACTGGCCAGCCCCAACAACACTCACTGAGTTTCAGAGCTTCTTGGGACTTGCTAATTTCTACTGCAGGTTCGTGTTGGGTTTCTCCCATATTGCATGGGTTGTAAGCCAAATAAACAGGGGTGGTGGTAAGGAGAAATTTGCATCGAGCTAGTCCCAACAACAAGCATTCGATGATGTGAAGCAACGCTTGTGCTCAGCCCCAGTACTTTCACTACCAGACCTGCAAAATCCCTTTTAGATCGAGACAGATGCTTCAGAGTATGTTGTGGATGTCTCTCTCACTCAACACGGCCACCCTATGGCCTATCATAGTGAGACATTGTCATATATTGTTCATAAGTACCCTACTTACGACAAATAAATGTACTCCATTGTGCAAGAATGCTGCCAGTGGAGACATTACATTCTTGGAAAGGAGACAGTCATCCACACTGATCATAAGCTAGTGCAGTTCATGCAGACATAGGAAAAATTGCAGAATGACCGCCATCAAAATTGGTCCACATACTTGTAGCAATTCCACCTCAACATCAAGTATAAAATAGGAAGCACCAACCGCGTCGCTGATTGCCTCAGAAAACTACCATTCATGACACTCACCATGGTGCTAGACTCTTGTGGCCATGAGACATTTGGATGGCCCCAAATCTATGAGACAGACCCTGACTTTGCCACCACCTACCAAATGTTGGGTGCAAATGCAGTTGTCCATAATTTCCATCTTCAGGATGGGTTGTTGTGTTGTCTGGGCCATAACTATGTTCCATCAAGTGAGCAAGTGAAGCTGGTCTAGGAATCCCACTATAGTTGGGTGGCTGGACACTTCGACGTAAAAAATATAGTGGCAATGCTACAAAAACATTTTTACTGGCTGAAACTTCGATAGGAGGTCAGAAAGTATATCAGGTCCTGTACTACCTGCGCTATTGCCAAACCGACAAATAAGAAACAGGGCTTGCACACCCCTCTTCCTACTCCTAACAGGCCATGGGAATCCATCTCAATGGACTACATGTTGGGAATCCCATCCACCAAGCGGGGAAATGACTGTGTTTTTGTGGTTGTTGATCACTTTTCTAAGATGGCAATTCTAGTTGCCTACAAGAAGACCATCACAACAGAGGCCACTGCCAAGCTCTTCTTTGAATGAGTCTGGGTACATTTTGGAATCCCACAAACCATTGTCTCATATCGGGATAGTCGATTTCTCAGCACACCCTAGTCGATCCTCTGATCACTGTTGGACACCAAGCACACCAAATCCATGACCTTCCACCCCCAGACAGATGGCCAAACCGAGGTTGTAAATCGAATGATTGTGCATATCCTTCTCATGTATAATTCAAATCACCCTCGTACATGGCATGAGAGCCTTCCCTATGTCTAGCATATCTACAACTGAGCCTTTCATAGCTCAACCAACCACAACCCCTTTCAAGTGGGGTTAGGATTCCAACCATTGGGTCCCATAGATGTTGCACTTCCCCTTGCGGTCACCTCGAATGACTCATCTCTTGCTCCAACTGAAGCTGACAAATCCACCTGGTTCATTGAGTAGGTCTATCACATGCACCAATAGGTTCAGGATATCCTACAGAAGTCCAATGACAAGTACAAACAATGCCATGATCAACAATGGGTGCCGCATAAGTTTCAGGTGGGCGACAAAGTTTGGTTGCACTTGCGGAAAGAACGCCTTACAGGACCCCATTGGAAGCTTCGACCACTCCATTATGGACTGTACACTATCACCAAGGCCATGGGGGATAATTCTTTTGAGCTCAACATTCCTCCTTTCCTTGGCCTGCACCCAGTGTTCAATGTGGATCTCCTTCGCCCTTATTTCCCACCATTATTGGACACCTCAGAAGTAGCAGAACAACTAACACCAAAAAAGCTCAACCCTGACTGCATACAATAGAAATCCAATGATCATATTGTGGACAGAAAGATCAAGGGCACTTGACAACAAAGGATCCATCTTTATCGATTCGTCAAAGCAGGGCAGCTCTTACACTAAGGCAAGTGGCTCACCCGGGGCCAAATTCAACAGAAATTTCCTCATCTAATGGGGAAACTCAATGCAATGGAGACCATTGATTCCTAATGAGGGAGGATTGATCTAGATGGGTATCGGTGGCCACCCACCTTTTCCAACTGGCTCAAAATAGTTTTCTGACAATTTTGGCAATTTACTATTTTTAGCAGTTTTAACTTCTGGGGCCATTTTGAGGGCCTAAATGAAGGTTTTTCGGTATCGATATCCTCAATGATATGCAAAGGAATGAATGAGCCCTCAAAATTAATCTCCTTGATGATACCTTTCCAATGGGATATCACACGCCTAAAACAAAGATCGTATGCAAAAGTTATGACACCGAGAAGTTGATGTACTAACTTACCCAAACGGGGCCCACATGACTTTTGGCGCTTCATCTCCTAGGGTTAGGTTTTTGGATGCCTAGGGTTTTTGGTATTCTTTCTTATTGTAAAAATGCCTTTAGAGCCTCATTTTAACCTTCTTCTTGGGAATGCGTGTTGCTTTCACATCTCTTCTCAGAGATAATCCGCCACCATTCCAGCAAGCTTGTTTCCACTGCATTTTACAGTTTTAGCTTATTTCATTATTGAATAGAAAATCAGTTTTACTATATCTCTGTTATTTTGTGTTAAGAACCTGTTAATAATATGTATTCATTTCATTCTACTCATAAAATACAGATAGTGGTATCAGAGTGGTCTTCTCCTTGTCGTCTTAATGCATGTCCCCAACGAGGTCGGAGTACAAAGAGTTGGGTCTCGAGCTTGTTTCTCTTGAGGAAAGAAGCTCTCGCATGCCTAAGTGACCTCCCATGGTAGGAGAAAATAAAAATGATGGGACAGGAGATCCATTCAAACTGTTGATTGAGGAATCCCTCACGCAATAGAGGAACGAGATGATGGATAGTTTCACGCAAATCCTTCGGCGACTACCAACAGGCGATGCATCTTCTTCGAACAGAGGCACTACCCCCTTCAAGGTACAAATAAACTTTGATATTCCTATATTTGAAGGTTAGATAGATGCATATGCTGTAGACAAGTGGTTGAATCTACTAGAAGGGTATTTTTCTGTTCATAAATTTTTGAATAGAGAAAAGATTACTTTTTCTCTCCTCAAAGTCGTTCCCCATGTCATTATTTTCAATCACAGACACTTGGGAATCTTTCAGGGATGATATTAAGGAAAAATACTGCCCTGTCGAAAGTTATGACAACCTGTATACCAAATGGACCACACTGCGGCAAGAAAGAGACCAAGCAGTGCCAGATTTCACAAATATCTGGTGCACCAAGTTGGGTGTCAAAGGTTCAGAGTGACATCTGGTGCTCAAGTATCGCGGTGCTCTGCATAGATACATCCAAACCGAAATAGAATTTTTGGACATCTCATCCTTGGGCATGACCTACCGATATGCCGTCAAAATCGAGCAGAAGCTCAAGAAAAAGACATTGCAATTTGGGCCTGGGAACCCCTCACAACAAAAGCCAGGAAAGGGCGGCCCCAACCCATGGAACAAAGGACAGAGAAAATATCGATAGTATCAGGACAACCAGTACAAGCTACAAGAAAAGAAGGACACCAAAAAGACAAAGAAAGATACCGGGAAGTGGTGCAACTTCCATAAGAGCCCTTGGCATAACATTGTTGACTGCCGCTCAAAGCAGTCTCTGGTGGCCAAAGTGAAAGCCTCTAAATAAAATGTGGATTCTGACTCCAAGCCAGAACCAAAAAGGGGAAGACAGATCATTGACGTGGAACCCAGTGCCACAGTTTCTACCACCAAGCTCTAGCTTGGTGAACCAAATGAGCCAGAAGAAGGAGAGCACCTCTTCCATTCACAGATGTGGGTAAAAGGCACCCCGTTGCACTTCATCATTGATTGTGGTAGCCAGAAGAACCTCATATCAGCAGAGGTCATCAAGCGGTTGGCCCTACACCATTGGATGGCTCTGCCAAGGAAGCGATCTCCGCGTCAACCAATAGTGTTGACTGTCGTATGACATCAAGCCCTTCAAAGACGAGGTATTGTGTGATGTTTCTCTGCTTGAAGTTTTTGATGTTCTTTTGGGAAAACCTTATTTATGGAAATGTCATGTTGTATATGAGTCTAGGCCTCTTAGTGTTATTATTACTTTGAACATGAAATTTTACAGGATACCCGAGGCAATCCCACCTAGTGCTATTTCCTTGATCTTTGCTAAGCAATGTAGGAAGGTCATCTCTCAGATGAGGAAGTTTGTCTTCTTCATGATTTGATCTTAAATAAGTGAAAGACTGTAGCCACATCTAGGGTCTCTATGACTCACCTCTCCAAACATCAGAAGAAAGTAGATAAGGTCATGGAAGAATACTCAGATATCTTCTCCTCACCTACAGGGGTACCTCTGCACTGCTAGGTCAAGCACCCCATCAATATGACCCCTGACGCACCGCTACCCAATGGACCAGTCTATCGTCAATATTTGTTAGAGAATGAGGAGATCAAGTGATAGATCCATGAACTACTCCACAAGGGGGATGTCCGCCCCAACTCATCACCTTGCAGGAGCCCAATCATGCTAGTATAGAAGAAAGATGGAACCTGGCGACTCTGTATTGATTATCGGGCTCTAAATAAAATCACTTTCAGAAACCGGTACCCAATTCCCCAAATCAATGACCTCCTTGATCAACTCATGGGGGCCAAATACTTCAGCAAGATTGATCTAAAGTCTGGCTACCACCAGGTCCTGATAGAACAGACATATGTATGGAAGACTGCCTTCAAGTCAAAGGAAGGAATTTTTGAATGGTTGGTCAAGTCCTTTGGTTTGACAAATGCTCCAACCATTTTCATGAGGATGATGGACAATATCCTGTGACCATTCAACAATACTTTTGTAGTGGTGTATCTGGATGGCATTCTAATTTACAACAAGACTTGGGCCAAACACTTGCAACATCTTCAGCAGGTTATGGACACCCTATGGTAGCACAAGCTATAATCCAACCTGGAAAAATGCTCCTTCGGCATGGACATGGTCCATTACCTGGGCTACATCATTGATCAACATGGTGTACATGTGAATCCAACCAAGATCCAAGTCATATGTGATTGGCCAGCCCCAACAACACTCACTTAGCTTTGGAGCTTCTTGGGACTTGATAATTTCTACCGTAGGTTCGTGTTGGGTTTCTCCCATATTGCATGGGTCCTCAGCCAAATAAACAGGGGTGGTGGTAAGGCAAAATTTGTGTGGGGTCGGTCCCAAAAACAAGCGTTCGATGATTTGAAGCAGCACTTGTGCTTAGCCCCACTACTTTCACTACCAGACCTGCAGAATCCCTTTGAGATTGAGACAGATGCTTTTGACTATGCTATGGGTGCCATTCTCACTCAGCATGGCCACCTCGTGGCCTATCATAGTGAGACACTATCAGATACTATTCGTAAGTATCCTACTTATGACAAAGAAATGTAGTCCATTGTGCAAGCATGCCACCAGTGGAGACATTACATTCTTGGGAAGGAGACAGTCATCCATAGTGATCATCAACCACTGCAGTTCATGCAGACACTGGGAAAATTGCACAATGATCACCATCAAAAGTGGTCTACATACTTGCAACAATTCCACCTCAACATCAAGTATAAAATAGGAAGCACCAATCGTGTCGCTGATTTCCTCAGCAGACCGCTAGTCATGACAGTCACCATGG
This sequence comes from Picea engelmannii, assembly GCA_009831015.1. Classification (NCBI taxonomy): domain Eukaryota; kingdom Viridiplantae; phylum Streptophyta; class Pinopsida; order Pinales; family Pinaceae; genus Picea; species Picea engelmannii. The sequence goes on from ML806407.1 coordinate 311,504, forward strand.
TGCTAGACTCTTGCAGCCATGAGACATCTGGATGGCCCCAAATCTAAGAGATAGACCTTGACTTCGCCACCACCTACCAAATGTTGGGTGCAAATGTAGTTGTCGATAATTTCCATCTTCAGGATGGGTTGTTGTGTCGTCTGGGCCATATTTGTTCTCCATCAAGTGAGCGAGTGAAGATGATCTAGGAAGCCCACTACAGTCGGGTGGGAGGACACTTCGGCGTCGAAAAGATAGTGGCGATGCTACATAAACATTTCTACTGGCCGAAACTTTGACAGGAGGTCTGAAAGTATATCAGGTCCTGCATTGCCTACGTTATTGCCAAACTGACCACTAAGAAATAGGGCTTTTACAACGCTCTTCCTACTCCTGACAAGCCATGTGAATCCATCTCAATGGACTACATGTTGAGCCTCCCATCCACCAAGCGGGGAAATGATTGTGTTTTTGTGGTTGTTGATTGCTTTTCTAAGATGGCGATTTTGGTTGCCTGCAAGAAGACCATCAAAGCAGAGGCCACTGCCAAGCTCTTCTTTGAACTAGTCTGGGTACATTTTGGAATCCCAAAAACCATTGTCTCAGATTGGGATAGTCGATTTCTCAGGACATTCTGGTCAAGCCTCTGGTCACTGCCAGACACCAAGCTCACTAAATCCATGGCCTTCCACCCCTAGATAGATGGCCAAATCGAGGTTGTAAATCGAATTATTGTGCATATCCTTCACATGTATAATTCAAAGAACCCTCGCACATGGGATGAGAGCATTCCCTATGTCCAACATAGCTACAACTGAGCCTTGCATAGCTCAACCGGCCACAGCCCCTTTTAAGTGGGGTTGGTATTCCAGCCATTGGGACCCATAGATGTTGCACTTCCCCTTGCGGTCACCTCTACTGACTCATCTCCTGCTCCAATTGAAGCTAACAAAGAAACTCAGTTCATTGAGCAGATCTAGAACATCCACCAACAGGTTTAGGATAACCTATAGAAGTCCAATGACACATACAAACAACACCATGATCAACATCGGGTGCCGCATAAGTTTCAGGTGGGTGACAAAGTTTGGTTGCACTTGTACAAAGAACGCCTTACAGGACCCCATAGGAAGATTCACCCACTCTATTATGGACCTTACACTATCACCAAGTCCATGGGGGATAATGATTTTGAGTTCAACATTCCTTCTTTCCTTGGCCTAAACCCAGTGTTCAACATGGATCTTCTTCGCCCTTATTTCCCACCATTATTGGACACCTCAGAAGTAGCAGAACAACTGACACCAATAAAGGTCAACCTTGAATGCATACAACAGGAATCCAATGATTATATTGTGGACAGATAGATCAAGGGCACTCAACAACAAAGGATCCATCTTTATCGAGTCGTCAAAGCAGGGCAGCTCCTTCACCAAGGCAAGTGGCTCAACCGGGGCCAAATTCAACAGAAATTTCCTCATCTAATGGGGGACCTCAATGCAACGGATACCATTGCTTCCTAAGTAGTAAGGATTTATCCATATGGATATCAGTGGCCACCCACCTTTTCCAACTGGCTCAAAATAGTTTTCTGACAATTTTGGCAATTTACTATTTTTAGCAGTTTTAACTTCCGAGGCCATTTTGAGGGCCTAAATGAAGGTTTTTAGTTATAAAGCTCATCAATTATTTTTGAAGGAATAATTAAGCCCCCAAAATGAATCTCCTCGACGATACCTTTCCAACGTGCTATCACACGCCTAAAACATAGATTGTATGCAAAAGTTACGACCCCGGGAAGTTGATGTACTAACTTACCCAAACGGGGCCCACATGACTTTTGGCGCTTCATCTCCTAGGGTTAGGTTTTTGGATGCCTAGGGTTTTTGGAATTCTTACTTATTGTAAAAAGGCCTTTAGAGCCTCATTGTAACCTTCTTCTTGCGAATGCATGCTGCCGTCACATCTCTTCTCAGAGATAAGCCACCACCATTCCAACAAACTTATTTCCACTGCATTTTACAGTTTCAACCTATTTTGTTATTGAATAGAAAACCAATTTTACTGTATCTCTGTTATTTTGTGTTAAGCACCTGTTAATAATCTGTATCCATTTTGTTCTGCTCATAAAATCCGGATCAGTGGTATCAGAGCGGTCTACTCCTTGTCGTCTTAATGCATGTCCCCAACGAGGTCGAAGTACAAAGAGTTGGGTCTTGAGCTTGTTTCTCTTGAGGACAGAAGCTCTCACATGCCCAAGCAACCTTCCATGGTAAGAGAAAATAAATATGATGGGATAGGAGATCCTTTCAAATTGTTGATTTAGGAATCCCTCATGTAACAGAGGAATGAGATGATGGATAGTTTCGCACAAATCCTTCGACGACTACCAACAAGTGACACATCTTCTTGGAACGGAGGCATTGCCCCCCTCAAGGTACAAATAAAATTTGATATTCCTATATTTGAAGGTCGGATAGGCGCAGATGTTGTAGACAAGTGGTTGAATCTAGTAGAAGGGTATTTTTTTGTTCATAAATTTTCGAATAGAGAAAAGATTACTTTTGCGTTCCTCAAATTCGTTCCCCTTGTCAAAGATTGGTGGGAAACTTTCTATGAGCAAAAGGAAATAGAGGAAACCTCATTATTTTCAGTCATGGCTACCTAGAAATCCTATTAAGGAACAATACTACCCTGTCAGAAGTTATGATGACCTGTATACCAGATGGTCCACTCTGCGGTAAGAAAGAGACCAAGCAGTGCCAGATTTCACAAATATCTTTCATACCTTGCACACCAAGTTGGGTATCAAAGATTCAGAGTGACATCTGGTGCTCAAGTATCGTGGTGCTCTACATATATACATCCAGACCGAAATGGAATTTCTGGACATCTCATCCTTGGGCACGACCTACCGATATGCCGTCAAAATTGAGCAGAAGCTCAAAAACAAGATGCAGCAAGAACCCCTCACAACAAAAGCCAGGAAAGGGTAGCCCCAACCCACTGAACAAAGGACAAAGAAAATATGGATAGTATCAGGACAACTAGTACAAGCCACAAGAAAAGAAGGACACTGGAAAGACAAATAAAGATACCGGGAAGTGGTGTGACTTCCATAAGAGCCCTTGGCATAACACTGCTCACTGTCGCTCAAAGCAGTCATTGGTGGCCGAAGTGAAAGCCTCTGAATCAAATGCAGATTCAAACTCTGAGACAGAACCAGAAAGGGGAAGACAAATCATTGACGTGGAACCCATTGCCACCTTTGCTACCACCAAGCTCCAGCCTAGTGAACCAGACGAGCCAGAAGAAGGAGAGCTCCTCTTCCATTCACAGATGTGGGTAAAAGGCACCCCACTACACTTCATTGTTGATGAAACCCTCCACCATTGGATGGCTCCACCAAGGAAGTGATCTCCGCGTCAGCCAACAGTGTCGACTGTCATACGACATCAAGGCCTTCAAAGATGAGGTATTGTGTGATGTTTCTCCGCTTGAAGTTTGTGATGTTCTTTTGGGCCAACTTTATTTTTGGAAACATCATGCTATATATGAGTCTAGGCCTCGTAGTGTTATTATTACTTTGAACAGGGAATTGTACAGGATACCCGAGGCAGTCCCACCTAGTGTTATTTCCTTGATCTCTGCTAAGCAATGCAGGAAGATCATCTCTCAGATGGAAAAGTTTGTCTTCTTCGTGATTCTCTCTCAGAATAAGCGAAATATCACAGCCACATCCAGGGTCTCTATGGCTGAACTCTCCACACAGTAGAAGTAAGTAGATAAGGTCATGGAAGAATACTCATATATCTTCTCCTCACCTACAGGGGTACCTCTACACTGTCAAGTCAAGCACCCCATCGATCTGACCCCCGACGCACCACTAGCCAATGGGCCAGTCTATGGTCACTCTTTATTAAAGAATGAGGAGATCAAGTGACAGATCCAAGAACTAATCCAGAAGGGACACATCTGCCCCAGCTCATCACCTTGTGGGAGCCCAATCGTGCTGGTACAAAAGAAAGATGGAACCTAACGACTTTGTATTGATTATCGGGCTCTGAATAAAATCATTGTCAGAAACCAGTACCCAATTCCCCAAATCGATGAACTCCTTGATCAACTCATGGGGGGCAAATACTTCAGTAAGATTGATTTGAAGTCTGGATACCACCAGGTCCCGATAGAATAGACAAATGTATGGAAGACCGCCTTCAATTCAAAGGAAGGAATTTTTGAATGGTTGGTCATGCCCTTTGGTTTAACAAATGCTCCAGCCACTTTCATGAGGATTATGGATGATATCCTGCAACCATTTACCAATAATTTTGTAGTGGTGTATCTGGACGACATTCTAATTTACAGCAAGACTTGGGTCGAAAACTTGTAGCATATTCAGCAGGTTCTGCACACCCTGCGGCAGCACAAGCTATACGCCAACCTAGAAAAATTATCCTTCGACATGGACAAGGTCCATTACCTAGGCTACATCAATGATCATCATGGCGTACATGTGGATCCAACCAAGATCCAAGTCATCCATGACTGGCCAGCCCCAACAACACTCACTGAGCTTCGAAACTTCTTGGGACTTGTTAATTTCTACCGCAGGTTCATGTTGGGTTTCTCCCATATTGCATGGGCCCTCAGCCAAATAAACAGGGGTGGTGGTAAGAAAAAATTTGCGTGGGGCTGGTCCCAACAATAAGCATTCGATGATTTAAAGCAGTGCTTGTGCTCAACCCCAGTACTTTCACTACCATACCTGCAACATCCCTTGGAGATCGAGATAGATGCTTTAAAATATGTTGTGGGCTCTGTTCTCACTCAGCATGGCCACCCCATGGCCTATCATAGTGAGACATTATCAGATACTGTCCGTAAGTACCCTACTTACGACAAAGAAATGTACTCCATTTTGAAAGCATGCTGCCAGTGGAGACATTACATTCTTGGGAAGGAGATAGTCATCCACACTGATCATAAGCCACCGTAGTTCATGCAGACACAGGGAAAATTGCAGAATGACTGCCATCAAAAGTGGTCCACATACTTGCAGCAATTCCACTTCAACATCAAGTATAAAACAGGAAGCACCAATCGCGTCATTGATTACCTCAGTAGACCGCCAGTCACAACACTCACCATGGTGCTAGACTCTTGTGTCCATGAGACATCTAGATGGCCCCAACTCTATGAGACAAACCCTGACTTCACCACCACCTACCAAATGTTGGGTGCAAATGCAGTTGTCAATAATTTCCATCTTCAGGATGGGTTGTTGTGTCATCTGGGCCATATCTATGTTCCATCAAGTGAGCAAGCGAAGCTGATATGGGAAGCCCACTATATTCAGGTGGTAGGACACTTCAGCGTCAAAAAGACAGTGGCGATGCTACAAAAACATTTCTACTGGCCGAAACTTTGATAGGAGGTCGAAAAGTATATCAGGTCTTACACTACCTGTGCTATTTCCAAATCGACCACTAAGAAACAAGGCCTGTACACCCCTCTTCCTACTCCTGACAGGCCATGGAAATTAATCTCAATGGACTACATGTCATGACTCCCATCCACCAAGCGGGGAAATGACTGTGTTTTTGTGGTTGTTGATCTCTTTTCTAAGATGGCGATTCTAGTTGCCTACAAGAAGACCATCACAACAGAAGCCACTGCCAAGCTCTTCTTTGAACAAGTCTGGGTACATTTTGGAATCCCACAAACCATTGTCTCAGATTGGGATAGTCGATTTCTTAGCACATTCTGGTCGAGCCTTTGGTCACTGCTGGACACCAAGCTCACCAAATCCACAACCTTCCACCCCTAGACAAATGGCCAAACCGAAGTTGTAAATCGAATGATTGTGCATATCCTTTGCATGTATAATTCACATCACCCTCACACATGGGATGAGAGCCTTCCCTATGTCCAACATAGCTACAATCGAGCCTTGCATAGCTCAACAGGCCACAACCTCTTTTAAGTGGGGTTGGGATTCCAACCATTGGGTCCCATAGATGTTGCACTTCCCCTTGCGGTCACCTCAACTGACTCATCTCCTGCTCCAACTAAAGATGACAAAGCCACCCAGTTCATTGAGCGGATCCAGTACATCTGCCAACAGGTTCAGGATATCCTACAAAAGTCCAATGACAAGTACAAACAACGCCATGATCAACATCGGGTGCCACATAAGTTTCAGGTGGGCGACAAAGTTTGGTTGCACTTGTAGAAAGAATTCCTTATAGGACCCCATTGGAAGCTTCACCCACTCCATTATGGACCATACACTATCACCAAGCCCATGGGGGATAATTATTTTGAGCTCAACATTCCTCCTTTCCTTGGCTTGCACCCAGTGTTCAACGTGGATCTCCTTCACCCTTATTTCCCACCATTATTGGACACCTCAGAAGTAGGTGAACAACTAACATCAATAGAGCTCAACCCCGACTGCATACAACATGCATCCAATGATTAGATTGTGGAAAGATATATCAAGGGCACTCAACAACAAAGGATCTAGCTTTATCGAGTTGTCAAAGCAGGGCAACTCCTGCGCCAAGGCAAGTGGCTCACCCGGGGCCAAATTCATCAGAAATTTCCTCATCTAATGGGGGACCTCAATGAAATGGAGACCATTTCTTCCTAAGGAGGGAGGATTGATCCATATGGATATCAGTGGCCACCCACCTTTTCCAACTGGCTCAAAATAGTTTTCTGACAATTTTGGCAATTTACTATTTTTAGCAGTTTTAACTTTTGGGGTCATTTTGAGGGCCTAAATGAAGGTTTTTCGGTATCGATCTCATCAATGATAGAAGAAGGAATTATTGAGCCCCAAAAATTAATCTCCTCAATGATACCTTTCCAACGGGCTATCACACGCCTGAAACAGAGATCGTATGCAAAAGTTACGACCCTGGGAAGTTGATGTACTAACTTACCCAAACGGGGCCCACATGACTTTTGGCACTTCATCTCCTAGGGTTAGGTTTTTGGATGCCTAGGGTTTTTGGCATTCTTTCTTATTGTAAAAAGGCCTTGAGAGCCTCATTGTAACCTTCTTCTTGCGAATGCATGCTGCCGTCACATCTCTACTCAGAGATAGGTCGCCACCATTCCAGCAAGCTTGTTTCCGCTACATTTTATAGTTTCAGCTTATTTCGTTATTGAATAGAAAACCAATTTTACTATATCTTTGTTATTTTGTGTTAAGCACCTGTTAATAATCTGTATTCATTTCATTTTTCTCATAAAATCTGGATCATTCATATTGTGATGAACATTCCCAACGTCACAATGTGTTGAACATTTTCCAATGTTGCATTGTGATGAACATTCCCCAACATCACATTGTGACAAACATTTCCCAAAGTCGAATTGTGATGAACATTTCACACTGTCGCAAAGTGTCAAACATTTCAAAATGTCACATTGTGATGAACATTTCTCAATGTCTCTTTCTGACAAACATTTCGCAATGTCGCAATGTGAAAAACATTTCCCAACATAGCATAGTCATAGGCATTTCCCAACTTCGTAATGTGACAAACATTATCTAGCATCTCACTGTGACAAACATTTTCCAATGTTTCATTGCGAAGAACATTTTCCAATGCTGCAATGTCTCATTGTGACTAACATTTCCTAGCGTCACAATGTGACAAACATTTCCTAATGTTGCATTGTGATGAACATTTCTCAACATCGCAATGTGACGAACATTTCCTAGCATCTCATTGCGATGAAAATTTTGCAATGTCTCATTGTGACGCCCATTTCTCAATGTTGCAAAAGTAAAAGAAAATTCTACAATCTGTCAAGTGTTTTT
>ML806407.1:319621-330417 GCA_009831015.1 Picea engelmannii
ATCTATAAATACTTGATTAATACATTAACTATTAATTAATAATGCATAAATATATTGATTTAATATATTTAAAGATTATAATAACTAGATAATACATTATTATAATGTATTTATGTGCCTATTTGTTATTACATATTGATGTATCATTATTCTATTAATGTATTATTACCTTATTAATGTATTACTTTATTATTGTATAAATATTTTATTAAAGTATTAATATTTTAATGTATTTTTTAATATTTTAATACTTTTTTAATGCATGATTGCTTTATTAATGTATTACTCTAATACATTATTAATGTATTGCTATTTTAATAATGTATTAATGTTTAATTAATTTATTCTATTAGTAACATTAATTAATTAATACATTACTTATTAATACGTTACATTAATACATTACTATATATATTAATCTATTAATACTTTAATCTTTTTTTTTTTGTTTGTTAATTTGGCCGAACCTATTGGCATCGGGATTAACCTCTTTCTTGAGAAACCGCGACTCAGGGGCATCTAAGCCGTCAAAATCACCCGGGGATCGCACCCGGCCTGAGCCACACCAACCCTTAACATGGTTGGATTTTTTGTCCCCGCAGGTTTCAAACCGATGACTTTAACATCACGGAGTGGCTTAACAACACACTCTGTCACCGACTGTCCTACACCTCGGGGACCTATTAATACTTTAATTTAGACATTATATTAATGTATTAATTAATTAGTAATTAGTAATATTTAATAATGTATTATTAATATATTATTTTATTAGTGTTTTAATACTTTATTAATGTGCATATACTTTATTAATACAAAACATATTAATTAACAATTTATTATTAATATATTACTTTATTAGTGTATTAATACTTCAATAATGTATAAATACATTAATAAAGTAATATATTAATATATTAATAATACATTATTATTTTATTTTTTTTGTAAGTAAGAGTTGTATAAAAATCTTTCAAAAAACTAGAGTTACAAAAGTCATCCAGAGGTCCGAACTGTAATAACTGAACTGCCCCAAGGGGAAACCAGTTTAGCCAACCAGTATTAGTAAAGGCAATTGTTTTAAGCTACTAGTCTTAGAAATGATAAAACTTAAACGAAAAAACTTGAACAAATAAACAACATATCAAGCATGGTACTAGCCTCCATGAGGAAAAAGAAAGTCAAACATTTGGCTAAAATGGCATGAGGACAGCTGTGTTGGTCATGCGGTTTGCCTGAAGCACGACCACATGAATTGGGAGGTGGTGAAGGTTGTCGGATCCACAACTTTCTCTTCAATGATTGTCCCCCCTCCACTCCATGTGCTCGTGCATGGCAACGCCCGTGTCTCCCCCCTCCCTTCCGGCTTTGGCCAATGTACCACTCTCTTCCATGGCCTCATGCATGGTCATTTCTACATTAATGTCATCGCCAGGAACTTCCTCTTTGACAGGTGTACCTCCTTCTTCCATGGCCACGTGCATGGAAATGCCCAAATCATCTTCGTCGCCAACCCCTGTAGCATATGCTCCTCCATCCCCTGAGTCGCCTCTGTTTCCTTCCGCTATGGCTTCACCTTCTCTTGGTGTAGAGTGGTAAACCCCCTACAGAGTGGAGAGCATTTGTAGGAGCGTTGAGGCCTTTCCATCCATGATTTCCAGTCGAAACTAGAGGTCGTCTAGGCCTTGTCGCAACTCAAAGACCATGCCTTGAAGGATAACAATGTTATCTTGCAATTGTGAGTCTGGTATTGAGTTGGAAAAGGAGTCAGGCCTTGGTTGTGGCCCCAGGAGATTTGGTATCGCTCCTAGGTGAGGCCAACTGGAAGATTTCTCTTACTAGCTAGGTGCAATTGCTGATGAATTTGGTGGGACTACAAGAGGAAGTAACGAGGATGAGGCCAAGTCAAAAGAGGGCCCTGGGTGGAAACCCAGTGAATTGTTAGAGAGGGCAATCCATTCCAGCCGAGTAGCGAAGGGCGAGGAGAGGACCGGGAGGTCACTAGGACCTTGTCGTGACTGTGATGGAGAGGAGTGTGAGGAAGATGAAGCAGGTGATGAGTTAGGGGATGGTGCAGGCAGCGATATGAGAGCCACTTGCGACCATCTTGGCTGCCAGGCTGAGCCACACCTTGATTTTCCTCTTTGTCTTGGCATTTCGGTGGTGCTGAGGGGGAATGCAGGCACATGGAGTAAGCATAAGTAATGGAGGTGTAGCTGGAAGCAATGCAGGTTTCAAGGGAGCTTAGCGAAGGGAGGGAAAATCTGCAAATGCCACAGGTAGGAGGCATGGAGTCGAGGCAGCTGAAGGAGGCAAAGGTGAAAGCACGGAGTAAATTCGAATTCATGGCACTGTGCCATCAAAAATATAGCAAGTTGAGGCCAGGTGTACCGAGAGTAATGGTGCCTGGACTATCGTGAGCTAGGATTAAATGCATGAGGGTGGAGGGATGGTGTGCCACACTCCTATCACATGGCCATCGCCATGTTGGCCGCTTCGCGCCCCCTCCGAATAACATCTATCTCGCACTAGCACCCCATCCGAGGGTACATCATCATTATTATTATTATTATTATTATTATTATTATTATTATTATTATTATTATTAGAGTATTAATACATTAATAAAATATTATTAATTAATACATTAATAAAACATTAGAACATTTAATCATTAATTATATATTTTCATTTATTAATGATCTATTATTCCTCCACCACCTTTCCAAATTAATGTCACATCTCTGCTTATATCAAGTGGTTGTTGCTAGTTTATATACTCTAACAATATTTATGAAATTATGAATAATTTATAATATCATAATTTAAACTATAATAATATTTCTAAACCATTAATTGTTTACCTATTTATGAGTAAATAACTATAAGTAATTTCATAATAATCATTATTTGCTATAATTAATGCAATTTCAAAATAATAAAAGAATGATGGAAGATTTGAAGATTTGTTTTCAATAACATTTCTTGTTATGATATCCTTGTTAACATAAAATCAATAGGGACATATTTTAGAATAGCTTAAAGAGGTAGCAATCTCAGTATTTGTTTAGTTATCCAAATGGTTTTATAAATTGGGGGATGCGGATTTGTAGTCGTAACTTGCTAGATCGATATGACGATTATGATTACTTCTATCAAATCCAAAATGGAACATATTAAAGATATTTTTTATTAAACATGAACACATTTTAAAAATGTCAATAGAATTGTAACAATCAAATGTGTTAAATTTCCTTCTATTGATCCAACCACAATTTATGGTGTAAAGTAGACATATGGTTGATCAAGAAGAAGCATATAGTTAGTTGTAGGTGAGATTACCAATAATTCATTTTGATTTTAATAGATTACAGTAAGTAAGGAGAGGATATTTGGGCATTGATTATTAAATTAACAGTATTCTATGTTTATTCCTTCTTCAGTAGAAGTTCAATAAGTGATAAAAGTAATGAAATTTGGATTGATATTGTACTCAATGGAAAAAAAAAAAAGAATTTTTTTTGATATGACACACTCTAGTGAATGCAATCCCTAATATATACACTCCACACTCTAGTGTAAAGTAGAAATGATAGATGATTGATCAAGCATAAGTTTATGCTTGTAGGTGAGATAACTAACAATGTATTTTGATTTTATTAGATTACAATAAGTAAAGGAGGGGATATTTGGGCATTGATTATTAAATTAACAGTAGTCTACATTTATTCCTTCTCTATTAGACATTCATTAAGTGATAGAAGTAATGAATTTTTGATTGGTACTGTAGTCCATGAACAAAAGAAATATTAGATATGACACTGGACACTCAAGTGAACACGACACTTGATATGCACATATTATCCAAAATGACTCCAGTAAACACAATCCCAAAGATGCACAGATTCCCGAAGACGACTCCTTGTTACTTGTACTATTTCTTCCTGCCGCATACAACATCTCTATAAGTAAACTATGTTTCTTTGTTTTTCACATCAATTCCTAGTTCTTCATTATGAGTAAGATTTGAGCTCTGCCACGGTTTCTATTCCTTTCTCTGGTGAGAATTCATACCTCTCTCGTCCCTGCTCTAATGTATGATATTGTTTTGTAGGTTGTAGTGACCATGTATTGTGCATCCAGGAAATGAACTATTTATGGCTTGTTTCATTGGGGCTCCTTTCAATGCTCCAAGATGTGCATGGTTCCATATGGATCAATGTTAATTCCACGTTCTCTAGTTGTAATGGAGAGACTAGTACATTGGGTAAGTGTGGCTCCATTTCAAAATAAAGGGTCCCAAGAACTATTTTTGTTTTTTTTCGGAGTTCTGATGTAATGTTTTATTCTTCCATTGCTTTGTTTCAGGTGATACTTGTAGTTACAACAATATGTATAGCTAGATCTACGGTACCAAGACCAAAACTCTAAGCATTGAATTGATCAAAAAAGGTTTCATATGAGTATCTTTCTATGAAATACAGTGCAACGATGACCCAAGATAGTTCCTTCCCGACTCTATCATTGTCACCACTACCAACTTATTCCCACCCAACAATGCACTCCCCTATGATGATGAAATATGGTGCAATCCTCCCCTAGAGCACTTTGATATCTTGGTGCCCATATTCTAGCACATTGCCAAGTATAGGGTGGGCATTGTCCCTATTCAATATAGAAGGTTTTGTGGTTTTATCTCTCTCTAATAGATTCAACATTATTTTGAGTTTCTTGATATCAGTTTTGAATTAGTGTCAGTTTCTTGATTCAGGGTGCACTGTTAAAGAAAGGGAATAATTTGGTTCACCATGAATGGTCACTCATACTTCAATATGGTTCTCATCACTAACGTTGGCATAGAAGGGGACATCGATATTGTTTCTATCAAGGGCTACAAGACAAACTGGCAGCTAATGTCCTGGAACCGGGGCCAAAATTGGTTGAGCAAGAGTTTAATTAACGAGAAGAGCCTTTCCTTCAGGGTCACCACCAGCGATGGGAAAATCGTTACTTCCTACAATGTATTTCCCAACAACTAACAATTTGGCTAGAATTTTTCCTGGGAGAAGATGCATTGATTTCGCGGTTTTGTTTCTCTCCTCATTACCCTTCGTGCATGCATTTTTCTTTCTATATTTAGCAAGGTTTTTGTCCTTTTGGTATTCTGGTCTTCCACCATATGCCATTTTTTTATTGTTGTTATTGCATGTTGGAGCTATCTATGCTTCGAATCTTGAAGATATAATAATCCTTAAACTAGAATGGGTATGTTTCATTTTCAATCAAAATTTAATGTTTTTGTGAACTAGACATGATTTTATATAAGTTTCTAGTTTAAGTTATTATAAGTCATGTTGATGTTAGAATATCAATATATCAAATGCACAATATGAGGTAACTATGAAAATGGATCTCCTTGATTTATAAATAAGAGAGAAAGAAGACATGATGTACCCTACATCTAATTCAACATGACTAACTAAATCGATCCATAAATGGTAGGCTGATAGGACACATGATTTTATATAAGTTTTTGGGTTAAGATATCATAAGTCATGCTAATGTCAGAAAAACTCTTACAACTAGCATTGTTTTAAAAAATCAATAATTCAGTGAAATTGTGCCACATGGATAATGTAAATGGAAAATTATTTGATTCAACATTTAACTAAGATAATAATAATATCACACGTAGAACTAGTGAATGAGTGAATAAGAACCCACTTCAAGGGGAACCTCCAATTAAAACATATCTAAATGCATGAGTATTAAAATGGATCTCCAAATGCACAATATGAGATCACTATTAAAATGTCTCCTTGATTTATAAATAAGAGATAAAAAAGACATGACATACCCTACATCTAAGTCAACATGACTATAACTAAATCGATCCATAAATGGTAGGCTGATAGGATGAATCCTTAAACAATTTCTTTTACAAATTTTCAATTCTTATAAGCATTTTTCAATGAAAAAGATCAAACCATTTATTGAAAAATAAATTCCATGGGTAACTAGGATTGTTGCTATGGAGTGTTGGGATTAAAAAATTAATGATATTCTCTATGTTGGTCATCTCTGGATTTATATTGTTGATGGATTCTCTCAATATTCTCTTATAACTTCATGGTATTCTCCTAATCTTAACCACAAATGTGCTTGCCTTCTTCTCATATTCTTGTAGATATGCTTCAACCTTCTACTACCCATACACAATGTCAAATGGTGAGGGAGGTAAATATATGAAGCAAGTCTCAAAAGGTTATTTGTTGGTGGAAGAATGTAGTGCTCAATTATATGAGAGTTGGATGTAAACCAATTGCTTGTCCAATGTCCTTGGATTCTTGATATTTTACCCTCTCAACAACTATACCAATATTTAATTTACAACTTTCATTTTTCCATTAGTTTGGGGATGAAATGTAGTGGAATAGATCAACTTAGTATCCATTATCTCCTATATTATTGTAAAAAATATACACAAAAACTTGTTATATCATTCAGGTATGATGGAGCTCGACAATCCAAAAATGTACCCACACATAACTAGATAATAAATTAGTTTCTTCTCATCTAGAGATTGTATTATTCCATGGAATGAGCACACACATATTTTTGGAATGCTCTACCACAACAAAAAGGTAGTCATGACCTTTTTGGGACATTTAAAAAACACCAAAAAAGTACATGAAGATGCTCTTCTAAGGCCTGCTTGGTGTTCAAAATGGCATATAAAGTCCAATATTTTTGTTTTTTGGGTAGTTGGAACTAAAAATAATACAACCTATAAAAAATATCGTCATATTCTCCTAAATATTTTACCTTTTCAAATTTGACATTTTCTTCATTAGCCAAAATTCCTAGCAATCCTAAAAGTGTGATCTACTCTCATCAATTGAATCCTTCTAGCATGTGGTATGAAAAAAATTTCTAACTTGTATAGAAACCGATCTTGGAGGCGATATTCATTTCCTTCCATGGTAGTGATTGGTCTCTCCTTTAGTTTCTTGTATACTCTTCTAAAATCTTCATCTCCCTCATAGTATTCACTCTGCAGTTCATGAGTGAAGGGATCAAGTTGAATTATCACTCCAACGACTGCACATTATTTAGTGGGGCTTTTGAAAACATATCATCTAGCTCATTTTTAGATCCTTTGTTGTGCCTATTTCAGAGGTGAAATTGTTGCAAGAACCCCAACCACTTGTAATGTTTCAGTTGTTGCATTTTGGTTTGAATTTGTAAGTACTATAGGGGTTGGTGATTAGTGTGTATGACAATCTCTTTTCCTAGGAGTTTTTTCTTCCACTTATTCACCACTTGCACAATTCCATAGAGCTTTTTATCATACATGAGGTATTCAAGTATTTCGCTATGAAACAACTATGAATGATAACATATTGTTCTTCCTATGTTATGATCCAAATTCTTAAGATATCATAATAAACCAAAAGTACACACCATGTACACCAATGTGAGCATGGAGCACGACCCCAATAAAGATAAGTTACACAATAACTCCTTAAATAATAGGAAAACCTCCTCCAAATATCCAAATACATTCATATATCCAAATCACTTGTCCTTCATAATGACTACATGATCTCTATATATACATATTCAGACATTGCACATGAGGCCCCTTTATTCTTAGGCTGACCCTATTACATATACATTTACAAAATGTAAATTTAACCCATATATGTCCCCCTTGGATTCATATCATATACATTTAACCCCATATATTCTTCATGTTTGAGATATTACACACTCACCTATAATTATTTTCCTAAGTTTTATAGTCCAATGTTGATAACTCTTCCTTAGATGAGAATATTCTCTCTATAGAATATTCCCCTAAAACATATGATGTCCTTCTTCAGTTTAGAGTCAATTACACTTAGTTATACTTAATTAGGCTAGTGGAAGTCGTGACTCAATTAACTGATGATTTCATGGATAAGTTAACTAGGACTAAATGATAGTTCACTCCAATGTCTATCAGTGAATGTCTAGATCTATATAGATCACTACTATGGTGAATTAGTTACTCATGTAGCCTATATCTATTGTAAATTATTCACTATTTGAGTGTGGAATACGGTTAATAGAATTCTTCCATTATTTCTCTCATGTTTCTCTCTTTTCTCATTTCTCTACAAACCGTGTATGTATTTTTTCTAGATATATGTTATCTATGGAGTTTCATCCACATTTACATGGTATCAGAGCCGAATGATTTCTACGAAAAATACACACCAGACTCTTTTGGCAGGAACTAAAGATTGGAGAACACAAAAAAGATGGATTATTCGTTGTAAATACTTATCATGCCTCATAACTATTTGAAGTGGAAGCCAAAAAAAATCTTCATCTCATATGCAGAGGTTTGTACCAAATAAATATGGAAATGGAAGTAGAGAATGATTCCATCAAGGAGAAAAATGACTTTATCAATAGACAAGATATGGCCATAGGATGTATCTGCTTGTCTATTTCTCCTGAAATTTTCCATCAATTATATGATGAATCACAATACTCAACTCCAAAAGAATTATGGACCCGATTGGAGGTTCTATTTGGGAATAAGGAAGACTACATGCAAGAGGTTCAAAAGATATATCTAGACGAGAAACCATTAGAAGATCAATCTTCTTATTCTGAAGAGTCTTCCACACAAGTATCTGCACAAATTCATATTCCATTAATTGTTGATGATGTCTACTCCATTTCATATTTTTTTTCTAAATCAACAAAATTTCAATGTATTCCATTTTGTATTCCATTAATTGCATATGATGTCTAATCCATTAATTGAAGTGAAGTTATGATCATTTAAAAAAAATAAAAAATCAACGTCTTTTTTGGAATTGACCACACGGTTTTCAAAGTTTCATCCAAACTTTATTTGGATATTCTTCATTACAAGAAGAGAAAATGGATATGTGTGGACATATCAATTGTGCATCTACTTCATCATATATATGCAAACATATACATCTCCAACGAGAAAAAACTTTCACAGTTGCGAGGTCTTCTTGGAGTGAAGGACATGGTTGCTTAGCAACTTCTTTTTGTTCCTTCTCATTTTTATTTTTTTATGCATTGTACTTTGAGGAGGGGGGTGGGTTTTCCCATAAGGTTTTCCCTCTTTCCTCATTTTTTCAGTGTCTCATTCTAATATTCATTGTACAATGGGAACCTAACATGGCCTTGGTTGTCGAGACCCATTCATCATGTACACCCTAGTATTGTTCATGGGGGTGTTGGAGATATTACACAGTCACCTATAATTATTTTCCTAAGTTTTAAAGTCCAATGTTGCAAACTCTTCCTTAGATGAGAATAGTATCTCTAGAGAATATTCCCCTACAAAATAGGATGTTCTTCTTCAGTTTGGAGTCAGATACACTCAGTTATACTTTGTTAGGATAGTGGAAGACATGACCCAGTTAACCGATGATTGCATGGATCAGTTAACTAGGACTAGATGACAGTTCAATCCAATTTCTATCAGTGGGTGTCTATATCTCTCTAGATCACTACTATGGTGCATTAGTTACTCATGTAGCCTATATCTATTATAAGTTATTCACTCTTTGAGTGTGGAATACAGTTAATAGAATTATTCCATTATTTCTCTTGTATTTCTCTCTTTTCTCATTTCTCTGCAAACTGTGTATGCATTTTTGCTAGATAGATATTGTTTGAGCAGGTTCATCCAAATTTACATGGTATCAGAGACAATGGATTTCTAGGAAAAAGAAGCACCAAACTCTTTTTGCAGGTACTGAAGATTGGGGAACACAGAAAAGATGGATTATTCGCTTGAAATACTTCTCATGCCTCATAACTATTTGGACTAGAAGCCAAAAATTATTCTTCAACTCAAATGTAGAGTATTGTACCAAATAACTATGGAAATGGAAGTAGATCCTGATTCAACCAATGACAAAAATAACTTTCTCAATAGACAAGATATGTCCATAGGATGTATCTACTTGTTTATTTCTCCTAAACTTTTCCATCAAGTATATTATGAATCAAAAGACTCAAATCCAAATGAATTATGGACTTGATTGGAGGTTCTATTTGGGAATAAGGAAGAATGCATGAAAAAGGTTCAAAATATAGATCCAAAAGAGAAACCATTAGAATATCAATCCTCTTATTCTGAAGAGTCTTCCACACAAGTATCTGCACAAATTCATATTCCATTAATTGCATCTCATGTCTACTCCATTCATATATATATATATATATATATATATATATATATATATATATATATATATTCTGAATTTCATGTGGAAGATATATTGCATGCATCTCATGCATCATATGAAGACACTTTTCTATGTGCCATGCATGCATATCAGGAGAAACATGCATGCATCTCAGGAGACAAAAATGGAGTCACACACATTAGATTCAATTATGATATTTCCTGAGAAAAAATTGGATATTTGAATTCCTCTCGCAAAAATATCCGATTTCAGAAAAACAACATCCAAAACGGAGTCCAGGAAGTGAAGTTATGATCATTTTAAAATCAACACAATTTCAACATTTTTCCCAAAATGATCGCACAGTTTTCAAATTTTCATCCAAACTTTATTTGGATCTTCTTCATTAAAAGGAGATAAAGTGGATATGTGTGGAAATCTCAATGGTGAATCTACTTCATCCGAACATTGCATATATCTACATATTCAACGAGCACAAACTTGCATAGTTGCGAGGTCTTATTGGAGTGAAGGACAGTGTTACTTACAATTTCTTTTTGTTCCTTC
>ML806407.1:330466-354126 GCA_009831015.1 Picea engelmannii
TCATGAGGTTTTTCCTCTTTCTTCATTTTTTTTTTCAGTTTCTCACTCTTATATGCATTGTACAATGGGTACCTAACATGGCCCTGGTTTTCGGGACCCATTCATCATTTACACCCTAGTAGTGTTCAGGGGGGGTGTTGGAGATATTCACACTCACCTATAATTATTTTCCTAATTTTTACAGTCCAATTTTGAGAAATCTTCATTATATGATAATGTTCTCTCTAGAGAATATTTCCCTACAAAATAGGATGTTCCTCTTCAGTTTAGCATCAGTTACACTCAATTATACTTATTTAGACTAGTAGAAGTTGTGACTCAGTTAATCGATCATTGCATGGATCAGTTAACTAGGACTAGGTGACAGTTCACTCCAATGTCTATTAGTGAGTGTCTAGATGTCTCTATATCACTAATATGGTGCATTAGTTACTCATGTATTCTATATATATTGTAAATTATTCACGCTTTGAGTGTGGAATACGATTAATAGAATTCTTCCATTATTTCTCTCTTGTTTCTCTCTTTTCTCATTTCTCTCCAAACTTTGTATGTATTTTTGCTAGCTATATATTATCTGTGCGGGTTCATCCACATTTACACCCCCCTTGGGGTCATATCATAGAACCCTCCTTCAAAAATATTTATAGTTAAAGGATTTACATGTGATGAAACCAAGTAATATGATTTTCTTATGTTCCTTTTTTTTTCCACTGATGATGATCCATATATTCCCCCCCTTGGGGTAATATAATATAAATTTAACACCATATATTCCCCCCTTGNATTTATAGTTAAAGGATTTACATGTGATGAAACCAAGTAATATGATTTTCTTATGTTCCTTTTTTTTTCCACTGATGATGATCCATATATTCCCCCCCTTGGGGTAATATAATATAAATTTAACACCATATATTCCCCCCTTGGGGTCATATCATTCTCCTTTCATAAGCATTTCCCCTAATGCATATCCATTGGCATATTTCTCCATATAAAATGGTCATTGTAAATTAGGCATGGCTAGAACCAAATAATTTTTTATTATCCTCTTTAGGTCTTTGAATACTCATTGTTTTGGATTACCCAAGTGGAAACTCTTCCCCTTGGTAGTCACAACGTGTAACGGTGTTACTACTGTGGAGAAATTTCAATAAAAATTTTCAAGTATTGACTTACTCCCATAAAAACATTTTCCTTTGTAAATTTGGTGGGAACAAGCCATTGTTTGATGGTTGTGATATTTTCTATATCCACCCTCAACTCTCCTCAACCAATCACATGTCCAAGATAAATCAATGACTCCTTCCTGAACTCATACTTCTTCAAATTTATAATAAACTCATTCTTCTTTAATATATATGATATATGTGTAAAATGTGAGATGTGCCGATCCAGGTGGATATTGGTGGCCACCCACCTATTCCACTTGGACCCCACCATTGCTAATTTCAGTTTTTCAGTTTCTGCACAGTTTACTATTTTTAGCATTTTTTCGGGTACTGAACTTCCGGAGATGTTTTGAATCCCTAAACGAATCTTTTTGAGAAAATGGGGAGTAACATGGAACAAATTTCAATGTTTCTCACCCAAAAGTTGTAGTCCTCAGATAGATATTTCTAACGAGGTATTGAATGCATCAAACAGAGATCGTATGCCAAATTTACGTCCCCAGGAAGTTGATGTACCAATTTACCCAATGAGGCCCATAGTATTGGTGTTTCATCTCCTAGGGTTAGGTGTTTGGATGTTTAGGGTTTTCCATTGTATCTCAATAATAATAGGAATTCGAGCCTCATTGTAACACAGTTCAGAGGCCAGTAGATGCCACATCTCTTCTCAGAGATAAGCTACCAATGCCCTAGCTAGTTTTTCCATTATGTTTGTAAGCGTATTTCAGTCATTTGTTATTAATGAAATGAAGTTTTATTTCCACTGCATCTCTGTGTTTATGTGTATTTTTGTATTTCATTGTGTTCCTAAATAAATCCGGATCAATGGTATCAAAGTGGTCCGCTTGTTCTCGATCCTTCTTTGCATGTCCCCAATGAGGTCAGGGTATAAGGAGTTAGGGATCAATCTAGTTGAACCTTTGCAATATCATCCTCGCAAACCTCGATGACTGCCCATGGGGGAAGAAAAGAAAGATGAGGGAGCAGGATATCCTATCAAAATTTTGCTCGAGGAGGCCCTCGAGAAACAAAGGAATGCGATGATGGACAACTTTGCCCAGATCCTTCAACGGATTCCCACTGACAATGCATCTACATCCAACAACCACTCTGGTGATGCCACTCCTTTTAAAGTACAAGTAAACTTTGACATTCCCATATTTGAGGGACAAATAAATGCAGATGTCATAGATAGATGGTTTAATTTGTTAGAAGGATATTTCTCGGTTCATGACTTTTCTGACCGAGAGAGGATTACTTTTGCACTCCTCAAAGCCGCCCCCCATGTCAAGGACTAGTGGGAAACCTACTAGGAGCAACATGGTGAGGGGGAACCCTCTCTGTTCTCGGTCGCACCCACTTGGAATTCTTTCCGAGACACCATCAAGGAACAATATTATCCCATGGGGAGCTATGAGGACAAATTCATACAATGGACTACGTTGCAGCAACAAAGGGACCAAGATGTGCATGAGCTGATGAATCTGTTTCATACCCTACGCACAAAGTTGGGTATCAAAGATTCATAGAAACATTTGGTGTTAAATTACCATAGTTGTCTGCATAGATACATTCATGAGGAAATGGAGTTCCTTGACATCTCCTTGCTTGGTGCGGCATACTGATATGCTGCCAAGATTGAGAAGAAGTTCAAACAAAAGAAGTGAGACTTTGGGTCTGCAAATCAGAAGCAAGGGAAAGGTACCCACAAAACACAGAACAAAGGACCAAGCCAAGGCGGGGTGGCCCAGGACAACCCACCAAAGCTGCAAGAAAATAACAACACCACGAAGCCAAAAAAGGACATGGGGAAGTGGTGTGAGTTCCATAAGAGCTCCACCCACAACACAAGTGAGTGTCGAGCCAAGTAGTCAGTGGTAGCCGAGTTGAAGGATTTTGAATTAGATGCATACTCCAACTTTGAACTATAACCTGACAAGGGGAATGACAGGGGTAAGCATATTATTGATGTGGAGCCCAATGCCACTGTTTCCACCACAAATATCCAGAAGGAGGAAATAGAAGACCCAGAAGAGGTAGAGCTTCTCTTCCATTCCAATTGTGGGTAAAGGTTTCCCCGTTCCAGCTCATTTTCGACTGCAGGAGATAGAAGAACCTCATCTCGGTAGAGGTCATGAAGCGGTTGGTCTTGCTGAACACAACACACCCACAACCATACACCATCGGGTGGTTGCACCAAGGACAAGACCTCCGCGTCAGCCAACAATGTTGCCTTCCCTACAACATCAAGCCCTTCATGGATGAGGTATTGTGTGACATTTCTCCTCTTGATGTTTCTGATGTATTATTAGGCCAACCGTACTTGTGGAAGCGACATGTTGTGTATGATTCCAGGCCTTGTGTTGTTGTTATCACTTTGGGAAATAAGTTTTACAGGATACTGGAGATAGCACCACCTACTACCATCTCTTTGGTTACTGCAAAACAATGCAGTAAGCTCATTTCCAAAACTAGGAAATTTGTTTTCTTGATGATCCTCCCTCAGGGAAATAAGAAGACTATGGCCATGACCTCCAGACAGGGCCCCTCTGCATGACAAAAACATATGGATAAGGTCATGGAGGAGTATGAGGACATCTTCACCTCCCCCATAGGGGTGCCTCTACACTGTTAGGTCAAGCACCCCATCAATCTGACCCCAGGTGCATCTCTACCCAATGGACCAATCTATCGATGCTCTGTTTTGGAGAATAAAGAAATCAAGAGGCAGATTCAGGAGTTTTTTTAGAAAGGTCAAATCCGACCAAGTTCATCGCTCTGTGGGAGATTGATCATGTTGGTGCAGAAGAAGGATGGGACTTGGAGACTCTGCATTGACTATCGGGCACTGAACAAGATCACTGTCCAGAAGAGGTACCCGATCCCACAGATTGATGACCTTCTGGACCAACTCAAGGGGGTGAAATATTTCAACAATATTGACTTGAAGTTTGGGTATCACCAGGTACCAATTGAACCCTTTGATGTGTGGAAGACTACCTTCAAATCCAAGGAGGGGCTTTTCGAATGGTTGGTCATGCCTTTTGGGTTGATGAATTCCCCTACAACCTTTATGAGGCTAATGGACGACATCTTGCAGCCATTCACCAATTCATTTGTAGTGGTGTACCTGTATGACATTCTGATATTCATATAGACTTGGGAAGAGCACCTCCACCACATCCGACAAGTCCTCCAAACACTGTGACAACACAAGTTGTGTGGCAATTTGGAGAAATGCACTTTTGGCATGACCCAGGTTCAGTATCTGGGATACATTATTGATGAGTGGGGGGTGCATGTGGATCCAACAAAGATCCAATTAATTCGGGATTGGCTAGCCCCAACAACCCTAACAGAGCTCTGCATATTTTTGGGTCTTGCCAACTTCTACCATGGGTTCATGTTGGGATTCTCTCATATCACTTGGCCCTTAAATCAAGTCACCAAGGGAGGAGTGAAAGAAAAGTTATTTTGGTCTGAATCTCAACATAAGGAGTTCGGGGAGTTGAATCATCGCCTCTTCTCTACACTAGTTCTCACATTACCAGACTTGCAACAACCATTTGAGATCAATACATATGCCTCTGACTATGCTATTGGGGAAGTCCTTACTCAACATGGGCATCCAGTGGCATATCACAGTGAGATACTTTCCGACACAGTCTGGAAGTATCCCACTTATGAAAAGGAGATGTATTCCATTGTGTAGGCTCATTGACAATGGAAGCATTACATTTTGGTAAAGGAAATGGTCATCCACACAGACCACCGACCCCTGCAGTTCATACAGACACAAGGGAAGTTGTAGAACGATCACCATCATAAGTGGTCCACATACCTACAACAGTTTCATTTGAACATTAAGTACAAGAAAGGCAACACCAATAATGTTGCAAACTACCTCAGCCAACCACCCATCGTGGTGCTAACCACTGTTCTCAACTCTTATGGGAACGAGACTTCTGATTGGCCGCTTTTCTACACAAGTGATAGATAATTTGGCCACACATACAATATGCTCTTGGAAGGTAAGCAAGTTCCCAATTTTCACCTCCAGGATGCCCTGCTATGTCACCTGGGAAACCTTTCTGTTCCTTCAAGCGAGCATGCCAAGATGATTTTGGAGGCACACTACAGTCGGGTCATTGGGAATTTTGGGGTCGAGAAAATCATGGCAGTACTGCAAAAGTATTTATATTGGCCGAACCTTCGACAAGATATTGGGAAGTATATCAAGTCCTGCACTGCTTGTGCCATTGCCAAACTGACCATCAAGAAGCAAGGCCTCTATACTCCACTTCCTACCCCTAGTCGACCTTGGGAATCCATTTCTATGGATTACATGTCAGGCCTTCCTTCTACTAAGCATGGAAATGACTGTGTTTTTGTGGTCATCGACAGATTCTCGAAGATGTCCATTATGATGGCCTGCAAGAATAATATCACAACAGATGCCACTGCTAAACTCTTCCTTGAATGAGTTTGGGTAAACTTTGGGATCCCACAGTCTATCATCTCATATTGGGATAGAAGGTTCCTCAGTACATTTTGGTCCAGCCTCTGGTCAATGCTGGACACCAAGCTCACCAAGTCCACAACTTTCCATCCGCAAAATGATGGCCAGACAGAGGTCGTCAACCAGATGATCGTACACATTATACACATGTAAAACTCAAAGCATCCATGCACATGGGATGAGAGCCTCCCCTATGTACAACATAGCTACAACCAGTCTCTCCATAGCTCAACCATCCACAACCCCTTTCAGGTGGGCTTGGGATTCCAACCACTATGTCTGATTGACGTAGCCATGTCATTTGTGGCTACTCAAGAAGATTCATCTCATGTCCAGTATGAGGATGACAAGGAAAAAATATTCATTGAGCACATTTAACACATCCTCAAATAGGTTCATGAAATATTGGACAAAGCCAATGCTAAGTACAAGAAGCGACATGATCAACATCGGGTGCCACACAATTTCCAGGTGGTTGACAAAGTGTGGCTACATTTGCAAAAGGAGTGCCTCGCCGGACCCCACTGCAAGCTTTTCCCTCTCTGATATGGGTCGTTCACCATCACCAAGGCCGTAGGGGACCATGCCTTTGAGCTCAACATTCCACCATTCCATTTTTTTCACCCAGTGTTCAATGTGGGCCGCCTTCGGCCCTAATTTCCACCTCTACTAGACACGTCCAAGATGGCAGAACAACTCACACCAACAAAGTTAAATCCAGACTGCATGGAACAAGTCACAACTGATCAGATCATGGATGCATAGATCAAGCGCACTTGATAACAAAGGATACTGCTATATCGAGTTGTCAAAGTAGGCCAACTCCTCCACCAAGGCAAGTGGCTCACCAGGGACCAAGTTCAACAGAAGTTTCCTCATCTCATGGAGGAACTCAGCACAATGGGGACCATTTATTACTAAGGGGGAGGAATGATCCAGGTGGATATTGGTGGCCACCCACCTATTCCACTTGGACCCCCACCATTGCTTCTTTTAGTTTCTTAGTTTTCGCACAGTTTACTATTTTTAGCAGTTTTTTGGGTCCTGAACTTCCGGAGCCGTTTTGAGGTCCTAAACGACATTTTTTGAGAAAACGGGGAGCAACATGGAATGAAGTTTAATGTTTCTCACCCAAAAGTTGTATTCCTCGGATATATCTTTATAACTAAGTATTGAGCACATCAAACGAAGATCGTATGCCAAAGTTATGTCCCCGGGAAGTTGATGTACCAATTTACCCAAACGGGGCCCATAGTCTTGGTGTTTCATCTCCTAGGGTTAGGTCTTTGGATGTTTAGGGTTTTCCATTGTTTCTCAATAATAGTAGGCCTTCAAGCCTCATTGTAACATAGTTCAGAGGCCAGTAGATGCCACATATCTTTTCATAGATAAGCTACCAACGCCCTAGCTAGTTTATTTCCATTATGTCTATAAGCGTATTTCAGTCATTTGTTATTAATGAAATGAAGTCTTATTTCCGTTGCATCTCTTCGTTTGTGTGTATTTATGTATTTAATTGTGTTCCTACATAAATCTGGATCATGTTCTCTTTCCAAGTATTGAATATTAGTATGGCATCCAATTATACAATTAAAAATGTTTCAATAAAAGGATGCAACACATCATTCATCAATCTCATGAAAGTTGCAAGTGCATTACATAAACCAAAATACATTACTAACCACTCATACAAACATTGTCTCATCTTGAATGGTGTCTTCCACATGTATTCTTCTTTGATTCTCATTTGATGGGAACCTAATTTGAGGTCCATAGTAGTGAAGAACATGGATTTTTGTAGTTGATATGACAAGTCATCAATCCTGGACAAAGGATATATATTCTTGAAGGTGATTTTTCTTAGGTTACAACATTAAATGCACATTCTCTAGATTTCATGATTCTTTGTGTTGGGTATGTGTTATATTCTTTGCAAGATTGGTCCCATGTATTGTACACTGATATGGGAGCCTCGGGGTTTTTGGGGGGGCCCTTGTAAGAGGGTTTGGGGGCAGTAACAAAAAAATGGCGATTTTTTCTGTTTATTTTTGGTGTTGTTTCAACACATGGTTTTCGCCGATGATTTTCCAATTATGGTTAATGAATCAAGTTTTTTGACTAATCTGGGTCAATGTATAGGTTTTTAGATGCCACATGATCCTATATGTATATTGTATTGTAAACAATGAATATGATGATGAATAGAATATTAAAGGTGTAGCTTTAAACTAGTTTTTGGCTTTCCTGGTTTGGGTTTCCATGGTAAAATATTTGTGTAGTGTGTGTGTGTGTGTCATTGTATATATTTTTTTTAATTAATAATTTGTTTGCAGTAATTAATTGTACAAGGTCAAAATGTACATTTGGTATTAGAGAAATTATTTACATCAGGGAGACGCCTTTGTGGCTAAGGTTTTTTCTCGGGTATGTGATGAGCCTTGTTATAGTGGGATCTATTGTATTGATTCTTTTGGTGAAAATAAATGGCGAGCGGTTCAAAAATAGAGATAGAAAAATTTAATGGGAAAATTTTTGAGTTTTGGAAGTTCAAAATGGGATCTATTGGTGGTAAAAGATCAGTGGATCATAGTGGATCTAGGTACTGCACCTATAGGAATGTCAAAAGAAGACTGGAAAAAGTTGGATAGGAAGGCAAAGAGCACAATCTGGTTGTCTCTCATATTTAATATTACTAAATGTGTCATGGGATGAAACAACCAAGGCATTAGGGGATACGTTTTGGACTTTGTATTAGTCTAATTCCATGGTAAAAAAATTGTTTTTGTGGAAGAAGTTGTATAACCTGAGGACAAAATATGGAGACTCAGTGACATAGCATATGAACGCCTTCAATATCATGGTAAGTCGGCTATTATTTGTTGATATTAATATTTATGATGAATACAAGTGTATTAGTTTATTGTTCTATTTACTAGACTCATGGGATAGTTTTTTATTAATTGGGTTGGATGTCATTGATGTCAACCCTTGAAGAAAGTTTGGTAGTGAATTTCGATAGCACAATTGTTTGGGTAATGGAACCAAGTTTGTTTGATGGATAATGGTATGAGTTTTGATATATTTGTAGGTAATACTACTACATATGGATAGTACATGTCATTCCATTTCCGGTGGTATGTGGAACGTCACATAACTCCTCACGGTTAAAGAGTTATGGCCATGTGAAGTTGGAGAAAGGTTTGGGTAATGGACCCAAGTTTGCTTGATACATAATGGTATGATTTTTGATATATTTGTAGGTAAGAATATTCTAGATGGACAGTACATGTCATTCCATTTCTAGTGGTATGTTGAACACCACATAACTCCTCACGGTTATAGAATTATGGCCATGTGAAGTTGGAGAACCCTCATGAGTCATCTAGAAGCCCCCAAAGGTCAAAGTAGTTAAAGTGGTTTAAGATATTTTAGAAGGTAAATAATAAAGTAAAGTGATGAGTGTACTATAAGTCAAAGTGAATAAAAAATAAAATATTTAAATAATAAAGTTAATGGAGAAATTACTAAGTTGACAAGTGGTTAGAAGTGGGTTAACCCTAAAATAAGGAAAGTGGGTTAAGATGGTTAAAAGGTAACCCCTTGAGGAAGCTACATGAAAGTATAAATAAGAGGCAAGGCTCTCTCATTTTAATCACACTTCAACATATTGAATATCTATAGGTGACTAAGGTAACCAAATTATATCTAAGCCGAATTTTAGAGGGAAGGTGAAGTAAAGAAGGCCGAAATTCAAGGGAGGATAAATTATTTTGATAATGCTTTCTAAGGTATGTTATTTACAGGTCATCTCACCATTTTCACAATAATTTTTTTTCTATAATGATTCAGACCATGAAATTTTGAGGCCATTGAGGAAACATATCCAGGTAGCTTTTATACAAATTTCAGCTTGTGGGTCGTTGTATTTTTGGAGTTACACATCGTGGAAAATAGGGTTTGTCGCTAGTCCTGAAACTAGTCTAAAAAAGGTGTTTCGGGTAAAACGTCATAACTTCTTCATAACAGATCCAAATCTAGTAAGACCAAATGTATTGATTAGAGTACAATATGTAGTATTTTGTGTACAATTTTTAGATCCTTACAACAAATATTATATGCGGGGCACCCTCTACAAGTTTGCTCTCTAGAATAATCCAGAATTCAACAAGGTATGCCATTTTTTCTATAACTCCTTTTCTAAGAGGTTCCAAATAGTGAAATCTGGAGGAATTGCATAAAAGAAACTGAAGAACATTGTGTACCATTTTCAGATATTTATTCATTACAGGTACATAGTTATTATTATTGCAAGTTATGGTTTTTGACTAATCCAAAATTAGTCATGTGAGACTAAAGTAAAGTTTTATGAAAATGCTAGTCTCTTGTTGTTAAAGTTAAGGAAGGTTTGCAGGTATCTGATCTTATACACCAGGTATATTACAGAGTTAAAAATCATATTTGGATGATGAAATTGATGCGGGATTTTGGTTGAGGTGCATGTTGGGTACATGGTTGAGACAAGTAGTTGATGAGTTGACACATACATGATTAGGTGTATAGTTGATGATTTGGTACATCTTGATGAGTCGTAGTTAATGAGTAGTTGATACATGATTGGTACATACTTAGTACATGGTTGGAGACACTTGTTAGTAGTATTGATGACACATTGTTTTTGGATGATGTAGCATACTTGTATTGGTATATTATTAGAAGCACATATTGATCTTGGTGATGATTATGAGTCATTGTGTTATGCTTGTTTGATGCATATCTTTGAGAGTTGTCTTGGTGATTGATCTTGGTGAGTAGATCTAATTTGGTTGATAATATTGATGAGACAGGTTGTTGTGATAGGTTGTTTGGACAGGTTGTTGTGACATGTTATTTGTACAGGTTTGGTGCATGGTTGATACACTTATTCATGGTACAAGTTGAGGTATAGCTTGGTGCATGGTTGATGTACTTGTTTATGGTACAGGTTGATTACAAGTTGTTTGGTACAGGTTGGTGCATGGTTGATGCACTTTTTATGGTACAGTTTGATGCATGGTTCATGTTATTGGTATCGGTTGTTTGGTGTAGGTTGATTGATACAAGTTTACAACAGTATATCTCATATTGATAGTGTGGCAGTGGTTCCATAATTCTACTTCTACATTAGGGCAGTTGGACAGCACAAGGATAGGTGGTTGTAGCCACCTTTTGGTTGTAGCTAGAGAACATAGGGGGTCATAGCCTCCTTCTATTTGTAGCTAGAGAATTGGGGAGTTGGATCTTCCCTCAGGTTGTAGCCTGAGAAATTAGGGGGTTGGAGCCTCCATTCAGTTGTAGCTAGAAAACAAAGGAAGTTGGTGCTTCCAATGAATGTAATTCTTAAAGACATATAAGAAAAGGCATTTCATGGTTTTCTCCCGCTTTGGGTTTCCACGTAAAAGCACTGGTGTACTGTGTATGTGTATGATTGCTCATTTGTTCATTGTTTATTAATTCTACAACTATTGGATGATAATGCTACATTGATATAACACTTGCATATTGTGGTTAAAAAGGATTGAATTTCTTTATTACTGATTCACCCCCCCTCTCAATAATCCAACAATAGTTTGGTTGTGTCCATAGGTAGTAATACAACTACTTTAAGTTTTGATGATGTGGTCTCATCCTTGTTGTCGAAGAAGATAAGGTGGAATAGAATGGAAGGACAGAGCACCGATGCATTATTTGTAAGAGGATGATCCTAGGAAAGAAATAGATATAAGTCCTCAAGTGGGAGATATATATCTAAGGTTAGATAGAAATCTCTTGAAAAAGTTTGTAAAGGTATGCTAGAGATGTGGAAAAGAAGGGAACTATAAGAAGGAATGTAGATCCAAAAGTGTTAAGAGAGGGAAGGGATTTGAAGATACTCCTTCTACATAAGAAAAAACCTCCTTGGAAGAAGGAGGGGATGTGTACTTTTCTTATTCAATCACACTTTCAAATCATGAGGAATAGTTGGTTGACTTGGGTGCATCATTTCATATGACTCCCCATGGGGAGTGGTTCTATGAATATGAAAGGCACGATGGAAGTGATGTTTTCCTAGATGATCACTCGGAAACCAAAATCATGGGACAAGGAAAATTCAAGTTGATGCTCATGGGTAGAAGGATTAGAAAACTGCTTGGTGTTCTACACATCCCAGGACTGGATAGAAATTTGATTTTTGTAGGGAAAATGGATGATGCAGGGGTAAAAATAGTGTTTGATAAAGAAACTTGCAGGGTGGTTTAAGGAGAAATGGTGTTGTTAAAGGGATTTCAGACTGGAACTATGTATAAGTTGCAGGGAACCACTATTAGTGATGGGTATAATAGTTCCAATTTTCCTAATATTGGAGTCGAAGAATAAAAACCTTGTACAACCTATGGAGAAAAGGCTATGTTGTGACATCAAAGACTAGGGCATATCAGAGAGAAGGGATTTTGACTACTACATGGTAAATGTATGGTTGAAGGTATGTGTAACTTCTCTCTAAATTTTGATTTATATGACCATTGTGTATATGGGAAGTAGAATCAGGAAATATTCCCCTATGGTGCAATGAGGGAAGAGGGAATTTTACATTTTGTACATAGTGATATGTTTGGACCTTTGTTTTTTCCATCACTAGGAAAATGAGTGTATTGTGTCTCATTCAAAGATGAATTCTCAAGGAATACATGGATATATTTCCTCAAGAGGAAATCTAAATTCCTTGACAGTTTTAAAGAGTTTAAGGATCTTGTGGAGAATCAAACAGAGAAAAGAAGTAAGATGTTGAGGACGGACAATGGTGGAGAGTTCTACGGAAATGAAATTTAAGAATTTTGTAAGAAGTGTGGTATATCAAGGAAAAATTCTACTCCATATACACCTCAGTAGATTGGAGTTATAGAAAGGATGAACAAGACACTGATGGAAAAAACAAGGTGCATGCTCGGTGGTGTCGGGTTAGGACATGAATTTTGGGAAGAGGCAGTGGGTACTTCATGTTACCTAGTCAATCAATCTCCCTCATGAGCATTGGATGAAAAGACTCCACACGAGGTATGGACTAGTAAGAAACCCTCTCTCACACATCTTAGGGTATTTGGTTGTGATTCCTATGTTCACATTCCAAAGGAAAACATGAGTAAGTTAGATAAAAAGTCTGAAAAATGTATCTTTATTGGGTATAAAGATGGTTTGAAAGGATATAATATTTGGAAATTGAAAATTAAGAAGGTTGTGTATAGTCAATATGTGGTATTTATAGAAAATAAATATGATGTGAAACAAGAATTCCTACAAAGGAAGGAAGAACCAGAGAAAATAGAGTTTGAGTTGAAGGATGATGAATCAAACTCTACAAAAGAACAGGAATCAGAAGAAGAAGATCCTCATAATCTAGTATTGAGGAGATCGATTTAGGAAAGAATTCAACCATACAGGTATACTCCACTGGATTTATATTCAAATTTTTCTTTGACTACTATTGATGATGATCCTATAATTTTTAGGGAGGAAGTGGATTCATAGGATGGAAAGATCTAAAAAAATTCCATGGTTGATAAAATGACAGCCTTGGAAAAGAATGAGGTATGGGATCTAGTGGAGTTGTTAGTTGGAAAAAATCTCATTGGAAAAAATGGGTGTTTAAAAAGAAGTTGAATGTGGGAGGAAAAGTGGAGAAACACAAATCTCGGTTAGTAGAAAAAGCGTATTCCTAGGTAGAGGGAATTGACTTTGGTGAAAATTTTTCTCAGGTTGCCAAGTTAAATTCTATTGGATTTCTTTTGTATGTTGTTGATGCATTTTATTTTTAAGTAGGATAGAAGGATGTGAATACAACATTCCTATGTGGGGATCTGGAAGAAGAAATATACATGAAACAACCATAAGGATTTACAGTGAAGGGAAAAAAATAGTTGATATGTAGGATGAAAAAGTCCCTATATGGGTTAAAGTAATCACCAAGGATGTGGTATCAAACATTTGATACTTATATGTTGGAACTTGGATTTACAAGGAGTAAAGCGAATCACTTTGTATATTCAAATTAATTGGTGACCATCTTATTTATTTGTTCTTGTATGTGGATGATATGTTGTTGATAGGAAACAACAAGGAGATTATATACGATGTGAAAACTCAGTTCTTCTTTAAATTTGACGTGAAGGATCTTGGTGCTACAAATTTCATTTTGGGAATGGAAATTAAAAGAGATTGGACAAACAAGAAACTCTAGTTAAATAAAAGGAAAAATGTCGAGACAATATTGCAGAGGTTTAATATGCAGGAATGTAAATCAGTCAAGGTTCTTGTTCCTATAGGTATAAATTTTTCTGTGGATCAGTGTCCCAAGACGAAGGAAGATGAAGAGGACATGTCGCGTGTTCCATATGAAAGTGTGGTTGGAAGTTTGATCTATTCAATGGTATATAATAGACTGGACATTTCACATGCAATGAGAGTTTTGAGCAAGTATATGTCAAAACTAGGGAAGGAGCATTAGACAATAGTAAAGAGGGTTTTAGGATATTTTCATGGAACTACCATTTATGGATTGTGATACCAAGAAATACCATGATTGGACAGAGTGTTGGACATACATTTGTTTGTGGATTCATATTGGGCTCGATGTCTGGATCAAACAAGAACTACAAGTGGGTATGTGTTTAACTTGTTTAGAGGAACAATTTGTTGGATGAGAAAAAGACAGTTTGTAGTGGCACTCTCAACTTCAAAAGTTGAATATATGGAATCCACTCATGAAATTAAGGAAGTAGTATGGTTGTAGAGATTGTGTTTAGGTATTGGGTTGGTACAACAAGTTGTAAGGATAGATTTTGACAGTTAGAGTAAAATCTTCCATGTGAAGAACCTGAATTATCATTCAAAAACAAAGAATATTGATGTTTAATATCACCTTGTGAGAGACATGGTTGAAGCCAAGAAGGTGTTGTTAATGAAGGTGGAAAATTTGAATAATGTTGCAGATTCATTAAAAAAGTATGTGAGCACTAAGAATTTATCTTGGTGTAGAGGATCTATGAGAATTTATGCCCTGGATTGTTGACTATGCAATCTTGCAACGCCCTATATGTAAAGAAAACAATAAGTGGGAGAATGTTGGGTATGTATTATATTCTTTGCAAGATTGCTCCCATATACTATACACTGATATGGGAGCCTCAGGGGGTAGAGGGGGCTCATGGGGCCATCCTTTTAAATGGGTTTGGGGGTGGTAACCCCCAATTTTGTTTTAAAAAAATGGTGGTTTTTTTCTTTTGTTTTTTATGTTGTTTTGGCGAATGGTTTTCGACAATCATTTTCTAATTCTACTTAAAGAATTAGGGTTGTTGACTAATTTGTTCCAATGGATTAGGGGTTTGGATGTCATGGGATCACACACACACACACACACACACACACACACACACACACACACACATATATATATTGTATTGTAGAAAAATAATATGATGATGAATAGAAGATTAGAGGTATGGCTCTAAACAGGTTGTTGGTTTTCCCAATTTGGGTTTCCAGGGTAAAATATCTATGTAATGTGTGTGTGTGTGTGCCATTGTGTATTTTCTATTTTTATTAATAATATGTTTATAGTAATTAATTGTACAAGGTTAAAATATAGACTTTGACACCATGATGATGGGTGGACCACATGTTGATATGTTGGGTCTGATGACTCCTTGATCCTTCAACTGCTATAATTTATTCTTCACTTTGTTTTCTTTGATTATGTATGACCTATATATGGAAACTCCAATAACAATCAAATCACATGCTCAACTTCTCACTTGGGTGGAATCCCTTGAGGTTCTTGGAACACCTCCTTGTAGGCTTCAATTAGTTGTTGTAGTTTTTGGTACTACTTGCCACTACATCCTTCCCATGATGTCTTCATATCTAGCTCATTCCATTCTCCTTATTTCTCTCCTTCTCTCAAACATAGCAAGACAAACTTCTTTGTGGTGCCATTTTTTCTCCTATCATGTTGAGCACTAATCAAATAGAGATTGGATTTGTCCTTGTGTGCATTCATGGCATATTACTCCACATATTTGATAATCATATACCAAATTTATCTCCTCCTGAATATGGAATCTCTTGCATACAATTACAACCTTCCCAAGATGACTCTAGATGTGCTCAATGGAACCACTTCATACACAAAGTTCTAGTTGATGGAAAACTTGAATATACATTATTTTCCTACTCTCAATTCATTACTACATATGGGTGGAAAAACTGATGTTGTACTCTGACAGTATGAATAAAATTGGTTGTACTATCAGATTTTACTTACATTTTTTGTATTATTTTAAAAATACTCGACGTTCATTGAATATTCGATGAAAGAGACTTTATCTTCGAATATCTGACGATTGACCAAGTCAATGATCTATGTACTGACGTTTGACAAAGTCAATATTTTTTTCCATTATACAACGTCTCTATGGTCAACAGTTGTCGAATGTTCGATGAAAAAGTGATATATAATTAAAAAAGTTTGAAATATTAGAGACATTCAACATTGTTGCTATACTAGTGATGCTTTTCCAAGGTTATAAGGGATATTTTTAGGTTAGAATAATTTTTTTGTTATTTTGTTAATTGCATTACAAATAGTTAAACTACTGAGGTTGATTTTTGAAAATAGTCATCACTAAAATTTTGGTAAGGAAAAAGGTCCCATAACATTTCTCCAGAA
This sequence comes from Picea engelmannii, assembly GCA_009831015.1. Taxonomy (NCBI): domain Eukaryota; kingdom Viridiplantae; phylum Streptophyta; class Pinopsida; order Pinales; family Pinaceae; genus Picea; species Picea engelmannii. The sequence continues at coordinate 346,896 of ML806407.1, forward strand.
GGACAAGGAGATGTGAGATCTGCATTGGAGGATTTGGGTGATTGAAAATGTTATTTCCCTTATAAAATATGCAGAGACTATAATAGAAGGAGAATTTTATTAAAAAAAACTAAAATACATTTTACAGAGTTTGGAAACCTTGAAGGAGGGCATGAATATCTTCCCTTGGTAATTTATTCATTATATCTCTTTATATTGCATATTGTTTTTGTAAACGTTTATATGTTAAATGTAGAAGAAAAATAATGTATTATTTTTTCTTTATGGATATATTCTACGTACACAAAAAATTGAGATTAAGTTAAGAAGAGAAGAAGTAGACATAATATGTATATTTTAATTAGGGTTTAGATCTGTGAGATCACTGCAAAGTTCAATGATGATTTGTTGAATAATATCCAAATCCCGGTGACAACGCAAGGAATAACCACTGGGGCTTGGTCTGGACTCCCTTGAGGATGAGATTGGAGATTGAGTTTCCCCAATACTTCCACTTTTTATAGGAAAACCTAAAGTTGGAGTTCTTGGTGATGAGACTAGTTCAGGGATAAATACAAAAGAGGAGTTGGAGGAGGTTGTCTGATGTCAATTCTCCTCAGTGGCCTCTGCAGATAGAGAGGTTGACGTCTGCTCTATGCTTGGAGCATGAGAATGATGAAAATATCAATGGATATTTCCACTGCAGCCAAACCAAGATCATTTCTACCTATGCACCATGTTGCAATATGAACAACAAACTGCATTGACCAGATAGGGAGAAGAATGATTAAAATAGAGGAAGATAACATCAAGATAAACACAAACCTTCAGAGCTTGAATATGAATTCCATTACCGACCAGATAAAATTATCTTTCATCGCCATAGTAAGTTGTCGAAACCTGAGTAGATGCAATATTAATACTATGATAATACAAACTCCTATTAGTGTCACCATCCTTTCTTAGAATCACACTTGTGGGTACCATACCATAATGTTGGAAATCAATATGGGGGCTATACATATGAGATGGTGAGGGGAATATGGAGTGCCTCAAATAAAACAAATGTACCCCCTCCTAGGTGGCAGGTTCTCCAGGTCATATATTAATACCCATCTTGTCCAAATGACACCCCATTCGGGGTGTTATGAGAATATTATTAATGAAAAAATATTTTCTATTTTTCAAATAATTAGAATTTTTTTTTTCTATTTTTTAGGAATAATGAAGAGACAAATATACCCTTGTTTGAATGGGATTTTTCAAATAAATAATAAATTAAAAAAATTTAAATTTGCAAAAAACTTTCATAGCACCGTCGTTTTGGAAGGGGAGGAAAAAAATAGTGGAGGTTGCATAAATTAACAAATATTAACAAAAAATATGGAGGGGCCACTTCACATAAGTTTACACTTGTACTACAATTTATTTAATCAATTTAATAAGAAAGTTGAGTATTGTGTTTCACACAAGTGAACTGGTTCCAATTGCATAAGAGGACATTGACCAATATCCACCTTGTTGCGTTTGGAAAATCTTATGGCCTATAAACCACCCCCACCACAATCTAATAAGCATAATGGGTAGTGTGTTTCACAGAAGTGAACTAGTTCCGTCAATATACTCATACACCACCCACTGTAGTATTCAGTGTTGCATTGCATAGTAGGGTGGATATTGTTCACCATATGCTATTGTTCAATATGGGAGTTAATATTGGTTTTGTTGACAAGTACTGATGCTCTATTTGAGAAGTGTTTGCAGAGTTGCTAATTCATCTTTTTATATTGGTACCAACACTCTATTTGAGAAGTATTGTTTCTAGAGTTGTTAAAAATTCCTCTTTTGATATTGGTAGTTGTTTCCTTTCTAAAAGTTTTGAATATTAGTTCAAGTTCTGAGTAACGTTATCCTTTTTTTAAAACAAAAATCACTAATGGAAAGTGGATATGCCACGGTAGCTTAATGTCATATTTGTGAGGAAGAGGACAATAAAGGAAACATGGAGATTTTGTGTTCCTATTCTAGCACCTTGAAGGTACAGGGTTGAGGGGGATTCCCTTAACCCCTTATAAAACCATAAACCATTAAGTACCCCTATCCCTTACCCCTAATTACCCCATATTAAACCCTAACCCATTAACCCCTAACTGCTAACCCTTCGACCATTAATGCATTAAACTGTAATCCTTCAAATCTCAACCCCTTTATGAATTGAAATGTGGTCTCCAAGTGGGGTCGAGGGAAGTTTCCATCCACTTAACACTTGTGGCATCCAAGTTAAATCAAGAAAGAATATGAAATAATGATGAAGAAGATATAAGAATATGTTTTTTTTGCTAGTTGTGAATATCACAAAGTGTCTCTCTCTCTACAATATGTCAAGAAAAGTAACATTTTCCATATATTTTTTCAACATGTTCATAAACATCTTGATAAATTGCACAAGCTTCATCATTGATTTGTTGTCTTATTTTCTTGCTCTCATAGTCTAAGTTGACTGCTCCATATAGTATACCAAATCCTAAGTACCCTTGACCCTTGGATGGACAATAACCTAATAACCCTTAATCCCTTAGCCCATGACCTCTTATAAACCTCTAAACCATTAAGCACCCATATCCATGACCCCTAATTACCCCAGCTTAACCCCTAACCCCTAACCCTTGGACCAATAATGAGTTAAACCCTAATCCCTCAGATCTCAACCCCTTATAAATTAAATCGTGGTCTCCAAGTTGGGACAGGGGAAGTTTCCATCCACTTAGCACTTGTGGTATCTAACTGAAGTCAAGAAATAATATGGCATAAAGATGAAGGAGAAATAAGAATATGTTTTTTTGTTGGTTGTGACTATATATCTCACAAAGTGTCTCTCTTTCTACAATACATCAAAAAACATGACAATTTTTCTATATTTTCTCAACATATTCATAAAAACCTTGATAAATTGCACAAGCTTCATCATTGATTTGTTTTCTTTTTTCTCGCTATCACTTTCTAAGCTGGCTGCTCCATATAGAATACCAACTCCTAAGTACCCTTGACCCTTGGATGAACAATAACATGTTAACCCCTAATCCCTTAGCCCTTGACCCCTTATAAACCCATAAATCATTAAGTAACCCTATCCCTGACCCCTAATTACCCCAACGTAAACCCTAACCCCTAACCCTTGGACCACTAATGTGTTAACCCCTAATCCATACACTTAACACTTGTGGTATCCACATGAAATCAAGAAAGAATATGAAATAAAGATGAAGGTGAAATAAGAATATTTTGTTTTTGTTGGTTGTGAATAGATATCTCACAAAGTGTCTGTCTTTCTACAATATGCCAATAAAAGTAGTGATTTTCCTATATTTTTTCACATATTCATAAATATCTTGATAAATTGCACAAGTGTCATCATGGATTTGTAATCTTTCTCTCTATCTCTCTCTCTTTCACCAACTTAGTTGGATGATCAATATAGAATACCAACCCCTAAGTACCCCTGACCCTTGTTCATCCAATAGCTTGTTAACCCCTAAGCGCTTAGCCCTTGACCCCTTATAAACCCCTAAACCATTAAGTACCCTTATCCCTGACCCCGAATTACCCCACCTTAAGACCTAACCCCTTAACCTCTAACCCATAACCCTTGGACCACTAATGCATTAACCCTTAATCCCTCATCTCTCAACCCCTTATAAATTAAAATGTCGTCTCCAAGTTGAGCTGGGGGAAGTTACCATCCACTTAACACTTGTAATCTCCAAGTGAAATCAAGAAAAAATATGACATAATGATGAAGGAGAAATAACAATATGTTGTTTTTGTTGGTTGTGATTATATATCTCACAAAAGGTCTCTATTTCTACAATATGTCAAGAAAAGTAACATTTTCCTATATTTTTTCAACATATTCATAAACATCTTGATAAATTGCACAAGTTTCATCATCGATTTGTTGTCTTTGTTTCTCACTCTGAACCAATTTGTCTTTGTCTTTGTTTTGTTTGTTTTCCTATATTATATTTGTAAACATTTGTATCGTTTTAATATTTTTTATATACACTAATATTACTTGATTTTCTGTAATTTTAAAGGGATGATGCCCTAGGTATTTAGCCATGGAGGAATACGTGGTTGTACAAGCACTTGTTCAAGAACATGGAGAGAATATTGAATATCAAGTTAAAGATCCTATGGAAGAAAATGATGATGCTAATAATACAATTGAAGAATATGGGACAAATATATTGATCCAGGAGACATTTAATAATGTTGGAAGGGATGATGCCAACACCCAACTTGATGGTGTTCTTGATATAACTGCACTTGAGAAGGCAACACAACCTCTTTATGAAGGCTCCAAAACAAGTCTTCTCTATATTATATTGCTGCTGGTGAACTTAAAGTTTTTGAATGGTTTGTCAAATACTTGTGTCACACAGCTCCTAAGGTATGTAATATATTTTTTCACACTTAGTTCATGATGACAAATGTTTTTATTTTTATTTTTGTTGTTATTTGATCATCTCTAAATTTTGGATGCAATATGTATGATTAATATTCTTTACATGGACCGGTATTTATTTTTTATGTTGTAGATTGTTAGGTGGATTGTTTTTACCACTATCAAATGTTTTATATCACACATAGAAGGATTTGCATGCCATTATGAAACATATTGGAATGGAGTATCAAGTTATTCATGCATGTCCTGATGATCATATTCTATATTATGTAGAACATGCATCGAAAGAAGAATGCCCAAAATGTCAAATTAGTAGATATCGAACTGATCAAGTAACAAAAAGTTGCCTCACAATGTTCTTCGGTATATTACCATAATTTCATGATTTCAACGATTTTTCAAGTGCAAAATCATAGCACATTTTATCAATTACCATGAAAATAACATAAAAGATGGTTTTCTTTGAATGGCTACAAATGGGTTTGCATTTAAGAAGATAGAGGAAATATGGCCACATTTTTAAGTCAGACCTTGTAATCTTAGGCTTTCATTGGCAACTCATGATGTCAATCCATTTGGATATATTATATCTACTTACTCGGCGTGGCCTATTTTTTTTTATCAACAATAACATTCCTCCATGGATATCAATAAATATGGAGCACATAATGTTGGCAATAATTGTTTTAGGTATTTGTTTCTAGAATATTGTTTTTTAACACAATAACATCTCATTTGTCTTGTTTGTTTAATAATTATGTATTACATTTATTTGTTTATTCATATATGTTCAATTATGTATTATAATTATGTTTGATATTGTTTTTTACTCATATATGCAATAATTATGTATTGTATGTTCAATCAATTAGGTAAGTTCCAAGTCAAATATATGAATGTATATATCAGGCCTCATATAGACAAGTTACTAGATTTATGGAAGGGCATCACTATGTATGATATCTCTATAACAACATGTGCGGAAAGGGAATTTCAATTCCATGCAATGCTTGTATGGATAATCCACGATGCCCTAGGGATAACACATTTTTTTTGTATGTTGCAATGCTACACTACACTTTAATAATGTTTAATTTTATGAAGTTCACATCATGCATGTTTTTTATATAATCCATTCATTAAATGTACTTTGAATAATTGATATAAAATTTAATCCATCTCTCTACTATTATATCTACAACCTTATAATGAACAATCCAGATTGACTACAAAATTACAATATTTTACAAGGCAATTTTTCCAAAAACTTCTCTTGGGGAATGCTTCCCTTAAACTCGCTCCAGGGGAAGGCTCCAAAATGTATCATTTCCCCTCTATACCCCCATCATGATGGATGTGGGGGGGAATTCCCCTTCACACCACCCCCCCCCAAATCAAGAAATGAGATCCAAACATGGCTTAAACAAGACCTCTAAATCAATAAGATAATCAGGCTCCACAACCAACATTGATATAATTAGCCACCTCTTTATTTATTCCTGGTAATAAATTTTGGCTTCTCATAGCTGCAATTGATTTTTAATATCCTCGGTGCTTGAAATATTTCACACTATGCATTTCTCTTAGTCTTATATTTTATATCTCTCTAGAATCGGAAAAATAGGATCGTGGAGCAATAAAATAAAAATAGATGCGGAAATAAAACACATAAGATACACAATAAAATAGAGACACATATATATGTGGTTCACCCAGTGTGGGCTATGTCCACCAGATAAATTGCTAGTTCCTTCCTTTATTATTATCTAGCAAATAAAGGGATACAACCTACAACACACCCATTGTAACTTCCTCTTCTTTCTCTCACAGTCTCCTCTATTAGAATATAATATTAATTAAAATACACCGTTACAATAAAATTCCCTCATACATAAAATAGGTTTTCCTTTTAGGGAAAAAATTCCTAACATAACTTGTACTATCAGATCTACGACCTTATAAAAAACGGTCCAGATTGACTACAAAATTACAATATTTTACAAGGAAATGTTTCCAAAAAAATTATTCGGGGTAGTTTCCCCTAAACCCCCTCCAAGGGAGGGATCCAAAATGTGTTGTCACCCCCTTAGAACCCCTTGAAAACATATGTGGGCAAGGGGAATCCCCCTCACANCCCCCCCCATGATCAGGAAATGCGATCCAAACACTTATGAAACAAGACCTTTTAATCAGGAAGATAATTAGGCTCCATAACCAACATCGATATAATTAGCCACCTATTTCTTCATTCATGATAAGAAGTATGGGATTCTTACAACTGAAATTGATTTATGATATCCTGGGTGCCCAAAATATGGCACATTGTGCATTTCTCTTAGCCATGTATTGTTCATCTATATAGAATTTGGCACATATACCTTTCTTGTTATAAAAACAGGATCGTAGAGCAATAAAATAATAATAGATGCGGAAATAAAACAATAAGATACACAATACAATAGAGACACATATACACGTGGTTCACCCAGTGTGAGATACATCCACTAGAGAAATTGTTAGGTCCTTCCTTTATTATTATCAAGCAAATGAAGGGATTCGACCTACAACACACCCACTGTAACTTCCTCTTATTTATCTCACAGTCTCCTCTATAAGAATACAATATTCACTCACATACAACGTCGCAATAAAATTCCCTCATACATAAAGAGGGTTTAATTTTAGGGAAAAAATGCCTATCATAAATTATACCCTCATATTTGCAACCTTATAATGAATGATCCATATTGACTATGAAATTAAAATATTTTACAAGGTAATTTTGCA
>ML806407.1:354226-367766 GCA_009831015.1 Picea engelmannii
AGTTTGCATAGATAAATTCGACTTGGAAGGTCGAAAATTATGTTTTAATGGCAGATGGAGAAGTTGGGAGAGTTTGATGGATCGATGACCAAGATTGTGTTTGGTTTTTAGATCAACAACCGATATTCATCATAGATTGATAAAAAAAACTTAAAGTTTTCAAGGTTTGGAAAAATGGAGCAAATTGATGGTCGAGATCCATTTTCGGAGTTTTGAAAAATGGAGCAAATCAATGGTTGAGATCCTTTTTTGGAGTTTGGAAAAATGGCGCAAATCGATTGTCGAGATCTATTTTTGGAGTTTGGAAAAATGGAGAAAATTGATGGTCGAGACCCATTTTTGGAGTTTGGTAAGATGGAGCAAATCAATGGTTGGGATCATTTTTGGATTTTGAAAACATGGATCAAATTGACTGTCAAGATCCATTTTTGAAGTTTGGAAAAGTGGAGTAGATCAACAACCAATATTCATCCTAGATTTTTGTTAGGTCGGAAAAATTGAAAATGTGTTTCAATTTACCAAGAGAAATCATCGAGCATTGATGGTCAAGTCATCAAAATAAACAAAGTGTTTTTATCAACCAAGAGAAATCAATGATTGTATATGGAAGGAAAGAGGAGGATGAATTCTCATGCCACGTCATTATTCATGTTTCATGCCATGTCACCATCCACGGGTCATGCCACATCAACTAGGTTACCATGTTAGCATCTATGTGTCATGCCACATCAACATCCATGTGTCATTCCATGTCATCATCCACATGTCATGCCATTTTAGCTAGGTTTCCATGTCAACCACGAATATCATCAATTGTCGATGGTTGGGTTCAAAAAAATAAGTGAAGTGTTTTTCATTGGCCAATATAAATCATAGATCGTTGATGGAGAAATCAGGGTTTGGAAAATTTTGTGAACAAGTTTGGTTCACCAAGGAAAATCGTCGATCACCAATCGTCGATGGAATTTCAAACATTAGGTAATGGATGGTCCAAATCAATTTTCAATTTCGGTGATAAAAGGTTGAGATTCATCCACAGACTTGGCCAAGTTTAGAGGATCAATCATCGATATTACGTCGATTTTTAGATCAACGAATCAGATTTTACAGACTGTTATAATAATAAATTATCCATTTTCTATAGCAATTTTCAAATTTTGAAGGTCATCAACTTGCAGAGACATTTGAGGGCCTAAATGACATTGGCGGGTACTCAAAATTCTGAGAGTTGTGTGTACATTTGGTATACACAATCTCTATTTCTCAAATGAAAAATCTTAGTGAGAGATTTTCGACGAGATATTATGAGCAGAAAACATAGCTTGTATGAGGAAGTTACCACTAAAACAATACAAGGTATATTTTCAGTGCTAGATTACTTCTAGAGGGAATAAATCCTTGCTCCAAAGTCAATTTGGGACATGGGAACACTCTGTGGAAATCCCATGGATAGTATAAGACAATAATGGAACTAGATTTGGAATTTGGTACCTAAATTGTACAAGAGGGAAGAGAAGACACATGTAGCAGTAAGGGGTAAAAATGAGAAACAATTTAAACTTCCACATATCATAACTTTTAGCTTGAAGACCATATTTGAGAAAACAAATATTCGTTGGAAAGAGAGGAGGAGAAGCTATGTTTCAGAGAAAAAATTTGAATTGAGAACTACGATTTTTCATAAATAAACAAAATAATTTTGCAGTAGTAAAAACAGAGCAATGAGTGGAAATAGCAACATGAAAAGGTTGTAAATTTTCACTTAGAACTCAGAATGAGGCATGAGAACAACCATTCAAGAGATGTTTTAGAGAGGAATGTGTCAAAAGATTAAAATTTTACTTAGTGCATTATGTTCTTTGTAAATTGAGATGAAGAATAACCTGTAATCTAATTAATGAAATGTTTTATAGTATGCATGTTCTAACAATAATTATTACATGCACATTTCTTGCAGAATTAGAGGTATAGGAAAACAATTTTAGTTCTTATATGAAGACTGGAGTTATGGAAGATGTCTAGGGATCTTACAACTATGAGGAGGAGCTCATAGGTCTACATGTCAGCATCGAAATTGTTGAGACATAGTCTAATGGAAGAAGAGGCATAAATGATCTTGTAACTATGAGAAGTATGCAGAGAGAAGTGCAGAGCTATAGGGATGATAATGAGAAGATTATGAAATATTGGGAGGTGATACTACATATTTTGAGTATGCTGCAAAGGCAAGCCAATAAGGATTTTGGCACAAATAAAGTAGTTAGTCCTAGACAAGTCACAACATATAGATCCCATACCAGAAGGGATGATCATGGGAATGACAAACAATCGATAATTATTAGTAGGTGTCATATTTATCTAGAACAATCCATTAGAAGATCCCGAACAAGTTTAGGTCCAAGGAGAAACCCAAGTGTGTTTCCTGTTAGGAAGAAAAGGATAAGACCTGATTCAGATATTTTACAAGGTGAACTTAGTAAAATCAATCCACCAAATTTTAATGGTGAGAATAGAAAGGGAGACGAGGTTGAGGAATGGTGGTTTGAAATGAAGAAATACTTCCATGTGCATGTTTACCCCTCAAGGGTAGAAACTATAATTACAACCTATCATTTGTAAGGAAAGGAATCCATGTGGTGGGATAAACTTAAACAATCCAAGCACCTTGATGATAAGGTCTCATGGAGGTATTTCAAAGGATATAAGGAAGAGAAATATTTTTTAGAGAATTACTATGAAAGGAAGAGAAATATTTCTTTGAAATCAAGTTGGGAAGAATGTCAATGGATGAATATGAGAAGACATTATTTGAGTTGTTGAAGTATGTGGACTTTATAAAGGATGATAAGGTCAAAATACAAATATTTATAAGTGATTTACCTCCTTTTACAATGAAAAGATACACTATGATAACCTCAAGAATTTGGAGGAGGCCATAAGTAGAGAAATTTTATGAGCTGAATAGGGGAAGGCGAGTTTTACAAAAATCTTGCAATGACAAGATGAAGTTTAAAAAGGAGAAAAGAAAGAAATGATTTAAGCCACCCTTTTTCATGAATAAATCCCAAGAAAATAAGAAAGGAAAGTCAACCCAAAATGAGCCCAGGATGGTATATTCATTTGGGAAAAGGCCAATGCAATAACCTGTACAATGTTGGGGACGTGAGGGAAATCACTTATACAGGGAATTCCCTCACGAAAGAGAGAATGAATCCTATAAAAAATATTTAGGAGGTTGAAATAGTTGAATATATGGGAGAAAACATGCAAAGGATTTATGCAGCCTTGGGAAACACGGAAGAAGAATATCAATCCCCCCTGATTTAAGTGGAAGGTAATATTGATAACCAACCCATGTAAATTGTAATTGATTATGGAGCTATCCATAGTTACATAAACTCTAACATTGTTGAAATATTTCACTTAGAAAAGAGTAAGCATAAGAAATCTTGGTTAGTTCAATTAGCCATAGGGGCTAAGAAGAAAATAGATGAGCTAGTGAAAGATTTCCCAATAGACATGAATGAACTCAGAACAAAGGTAGATGTGAATGTCATACCATTAAGTTCATATGAATTTCTAATTGGCATGGATTGGTTGGAAAAACACCATGTTTTCCTAGACTATTACAACAATATAATCACTTGTCTTGATGATGTAGGACAAAAAGGAAAATTTATAGGCATTCTAAGAGTTGTAGCTACTAGAGAAATTTCAGCCATACAACTGAAAAAGAGTTTCAAGAAGAGATGCCATATTTTTGCAACCCATATGGAAGAGGTAGCGAGAGATAAAGTGGAAAACATTGAATACCATCTAGCATTGAGGGATTTGAAGATGTTTTTAGGGAAATCCCATGACTTCCACCAAAGAGATACATTGATTTATCTATTGATTTGGTGCTAGGAGCTTCCCTGGTGTCCAAGACACCTTACAAAATGGGCACACTAGAATTGAAATATTTGCAGATGCAACTTGAAGAGTTGTTAAAGAAGGGGTATATATGCCCAAGTGTCTCACCTTGGGGATCCCTTATTATTTTTGTGAATAAGAAATATGGAACCTTCAGGTCGTGTATTGATTTCATATAGTTAAATAAGGTCACCATAAACAACAAGTACCCCTTTCCAAGGATTGATGATCTATTTGATCAGTCGAAAGTTGCAAGAATATTTTCCAAAATAGAATTGAGATCAAGATATCATCAAGTGAGAATAAAGGAAGAAGATATAAACTATAAAATTCTTAGAACAATATACTAGAATTATGAATTTGTGGTAGTGCCATTTGGGTTATCAAATGCCCCAATTGTTTTCATTTTCCTGATGAATGGAGTGTTCATGGAATACCTAGACAATTTTGTAATTGTGTTTTTAGATGATATAATTATATGCTCTAATTTAGTGGAGGAACGTGATAAAAATTTAAGGATGGTGTTACAAGTCTTAAGAGAGCATAATTTGTATGACAAGCGAAGTAAGTGTATCTTCTATCAAAAGAAGATTCATTACTTGGGGAATATTATGTCAGCAAATGGGATAACAATTGATCCTGAGAAGATATAGGCCATTAGGGGATGTCCAACACCAAGAAATGTTACATAGGACTGATCATTCATGTGTCTTGCAACTTATTACCAAATATTTATAAAATATTTTTCAAGAATTCCAAGCCCCATTACTTCTTTGCAAAACAAGGGAGTGAAATTTGAGTAGTATTTAGAATGTGAAGAAATGTTTTAGCAGTTGAAAGGCATTTTGACAAGTGTGTCAATCATGAAGATTGCATACCCTAATGAAGACTTTGTTGAGTGCATGGATTCTTGCAAGGAAGGGCTTGGTGTAGTCCTCACACAAAAGGATCATGTGGTATGTTATGAGTCCATAAAATTAAAAGAGCATGAGATGAATTATGCTACCCATGATCTATAATTAGTAGCCATTGTTCATGAAAAACAATTGTGTATACATTACCTCATGGGGAGGAAATTTGAGCTATGAACATACCACTCTGGACTGAAACATTTGTTTAGACAACCCACATTAAATGTTGGGCAAACTAGATGCTGGGGATTTTGTTCCATGCTTGCATGCATCCTTCTTAATGCTGGGGAATTTAAACCCAGGGTTCGTCCATAGTTGTCCAACAAAACCCCCATATCATTGACATATCAATCCTTAACCAAAGTCGAGGAAGGTATCACCTGAGATGTAGAAAATGTCACAGATACCATAAGGTTTTGTAATAGGGATGAAGGATAAATGCAAAAAGAGTCATTGGGATTGGCATCCATGCAACCCATATCTGACAGATTATTAGGACTAAGAAGTAAAAAAATACACACACATATTCAACTCATACACGATAAGAACATAATGGATCATAACTGTTGTATCTTTATTAGTAAAGCCATCATATCACAACAAAGGTATACAATACGTAGAACAAAAATATATAACATCCATATAATTTCATATATTTTCTATATAAATACTTATAGTTACAACACATTGCACAATGCACCCTTGCTCAACACTCGTTCTTATAACAGACAAAATAATATATTCAAAAGCATTACAATATTACAACAAGCTCAAAGTGAGCTCAATACTAAGGTCTCAATGAATTTATTCTCCTTAATATCTAGCTAGCCAACCAACCATCCCTATTTCTAATATTATTTCTTCATTTTATAGCTTTCTCTACTAGGGAGTGTTGTCTCTTTCTAGTCTTCTCCACACATTTTTCTAAGAAAAAAACTCACACACTTTTGTTGTCTTCGAGTGCTCCACATAGAATTTCTGCATCAATGGAAATCTTAACTTCTTGGCCAATTCATCCTCTAGTAGTCCCACATCCTTGTATCATACTGATAGTAATCATTGAAGAATATTTCTTGATGATTCCTTTCTTGATTATGGTGGGCATATTCTTGATTTCTGGCACAAATAAAAAAAAAATCGGATCAACACGTACTTGATAGACTTTAATCTTGGTGCACAACTGAAAAAACTTGGTCTGACACAGACTCTTTGTCATTCCTTGTGAATTTCATTATGTGTGCACAAAATTATCACACATCCAGGGATTCATGTGGAATTGGGCCATGAGGTGAGAGATGAATGAGCGGAACATGAACTGATAACTGGGAAAGGGGGAAATTTGGAACTAGTGGGTGATGGGAAAGAGAAAGTGGGAATGGGACGTGGAGAATTTCTCCAAAGAGTCCATAGCGGGTCAAGTATTTATATAGCTACATAGGAGGGAAGAGGGTCAACCAGAACAATATGGTGGAAGTGACATAGTAAAGAATACTTAGAATATGGCATTGGGTTTTTGTATTTGGAGAGATCCCAATGTAGATATGTTGTCCTAAGGATGTGCCTTGTGGAATGGGGCGTCATACGAGAATCCATACCTATGTTTTGAAGAATCTGTTGGAAATATATTTCCTTTCCCTTTCAATGAACTGAATTGCCTGGAAAGGCTTTCAGGGCCTGCATGACTTGTCCGTCAGGGCTAGGAACATGTACTTGTGGTATAGGGCCAATTAGGATCAAAATTCTTGGGACCTAGGAAAGTAGTTGATTTATTGATTCCACTCATGTGAATGAATATGGTGTGGTTCTATATGATGGTTAGTTAGGAATATCGAAATGTCAATATTCACGTTGGGTGGTGAAATTGATGGTTTCATTTATGTAGAATAGGGTCAATCGTTGTTGGCCCTCGACCAAGTTTTGTGGAAACGTTGGTCATGTTTGACCAATTTTTGGGACTTCGACAATTTGGTCGAAGATGGAGCACCCAGGCGAAGCGGAGATCATTGGATTCCACCCATTTTGTGGGATTTTTGGGTTTTAGGGTTTATGTAACGGGTATGGGATGTCAGACCATGGGTCTTACCCATGTTTAGGCCCTTTTTGTAATGTATAAATAAGAAGCTAGGCGATGTAAGAAGTAGACATAATAGGTCGATGGCTTAGTGCTAGTGTTATCTATGTGAAAGAAGATGTGTTAAGACTTGCAGATCTAAGTGCAAGCATTTTGTAGGGCTTTGTGCACAGACTATGTAAGTATTTGTGCTTTGACCTAACTCAGGGAAGGAGGATCTGGAGAGGTGCGCGCAGATCATATGTCCTATGCAAAGTTGAATTTGTGGATTGGTGCATGTAAGAAGATTGAGGAAGACTAATAAGAAGAGAAGAATATTGGTGGATGTAGCCCCACACTAGGGTGAACCACATATATCATGTGTCGATGTGATTTGTGCTATGTTGTTCATGTTGTTTATGTATTTATTTTCTTAGTGCATTGTTCTTGATGTAAGATAGATATATCTATGAATTCTTAGTGCTTATGATGTGAATGAATGTTAGATTTGAGATTATGCTAAGTTCTTAGAAGTGTTTGATCTATTTATTACAACGTTTTTCTTTATTTAGGGTTTAATCTACAATGTGAATGGAAATTAAGAACTAATGAATATTGTTATCTAAGTGTTTGGTTAAGTATTGTGATCACATATCAGTGTCCCAGCTAGGTTGTAGACACTTGAGTCCTACAACCTCCCTTGCCTCTACCTCGGGTGAGACTTCATCTGCTTCGTAGGTGTTGCCGACAGAGCCGATAGTTAAGGTTTTTTTGGTGCACTGTTGAAGAGTTGAAACTTGGGTCTGCCCTGTGCCAATAATCATCCTGTCAATGGTTTGTCTAATTCTCTATTCCATAAGCTTCCTGGAAATGATGGAGTGGGCCTATCTATCAGATCTAAAAATATCCACTAAGATCAATTGAGGTTGGTGGAAATATGTTGTTGTCAAGAACTTGTACACATTACTTAATGGTTTGGACATCGCTTCACATACATGACTCTTATCCAATGGGGGTTCTACACATGTTTCTTGCACACCCCTGCATGATTTCCTCATTAGGTTATTTGATTGTAGCAACCCTAGTGGGTCACACTTTGGCCTCATGTGTGCCCCTATGATTAATTGTTGCCTCGGGGGATTTGTACCATGCTCAACTACTTCTTGCAATATCCATTGAGAAATGAGGTCATCAATACTTATTCTCATCTCGTATGTTTTCTCAATGGAGTGGGGGAAAGGCGATGGTCTATTGTTGAATGATCCTTCGAGATTTACAAAGTAGATAATTGGTCCCAATATTGGTGGGATCCTTGTTTTTTCAGCAAAAACATTTGGGGCTGGTTGTAGAGGGGGTTGGTAAGGACGAGCACGTTGAATTTTTAAATATCAATTGTGCACTTTGCATCACTTCTTGGCTATCCTTCCTTTGTCGGAAGTGAATGTGTAGGGGTTTTTACTTTCCTTAGAATTGAATCTTTCACGCATAGTTTCTTTGACAACAACCCACTCTTGGAAGGGTTCGCAAAGCATATCTCACCACCATGAATGAATTTCTATGAGTACAATATCGAGTTTGTGAACCCTCTAATGCTTGGGAATGTACTGGATCCATGCAACATCTATGTCCACTGAGTCTGAACCATCATACATATATGAGAGAAATTCTTCCTCGCACTCCTCTAAAAAGATATGCACACACTTTGATCCAGATTATTTTCAGAATGAAATGAAAGCAGAGATATTGAAATGAAATACACATAAAAATTTCCAGAAACAAAGAAATACAAAAACACATGATTTCTATTAATAAAGGAAATGTACAGAGATTGTAAAAATACATAGTGCAAGACTCACTAGAATGGTGGCATATTTATCTCCCCCACACCTAGGATTTATTTTTACTAAGTTTTTTCCTTGTTTATTAGTCATTATTAATCATTATCTAGTCTCCTATATTTTAGGAGAGAATATTCCACCTGGAGAATATTTTCTTCAGTTGACACTTCAGTTTGACTATTTGAGTTGAGTCTAGATGCTGCATTGGTTTTGTCACCATGAAACATTGGGATCATAACCATGATAATGTGCATTGGCCTTGGTTTCATCACCAGACTGGTGCTTTACCCTTGATTCCTTGATCTACTCCTCACTACACTCTATTTCAGTCAGTTAACTAAAGACTGGTTGACTAGTTAACTCAGTTACGTGGCAGTTCACTCCCATAACTTCCCGAGAGACTAGAATAGGTGGAAGTTCACTCTCGTAACTACTGGTGTGTGTCCATATCACTCTATACCACCACTATGGTGCATTGGTTCTCCTCCAATGCACATTGATTGATTTATACATAGTATATCATGCGTAAATTATTCATTATTCATAACAGTTAATGAGAATTCTTCTATTCTTTCTCTCTTGCTTCTTTGTTCTCAATTTATCTCTTCAAATGTGTGTGGTATTTTATATATAGATCTATTATGTGAATATTCAACACATTTACATGGTATAAAATCCGACATACTACTAAGAAAAAGCTACACCAAATTTTTTTGCAGGTACAAAAGATTGAAGACAACGGAAAGATGGATTTCCCAAAAGAATTCATTATTACACCTTACAATTACTTTGCATGGAAGGAGAGAATAAAGATTCAACTATGAAACATAGGATTTTATAGGTTAACCTTGAATACAGATACACAACCAACATCATCAATAGAAAAATCCAAGCACTTAAATTTAATGGATGAAACATTCAGAACAATTTGCAGTCTTATTTCTCCCGATCTCCTTTTTCACATATCTTCCTGTAAGACTCCCCATGAAGCCTGGACCACCTTGGAAGTGATATTTGGAAAAAAGGATGAGATGAGGGGACACATGCTAGAGGTGGAATTTCTCACATTGTATCCAAAAAGCTTCAAAAATATCCAAGATTTCCTTACAAAATTCAAGGATTTGTTGTCGCAACTCAAAGCTTGCGGGATTGATAAATCTAAGGAGGAGAAACAAATGGTTATCACCATTCTCTACAAACTTGGTCGTGAATTCTCTATTTTATTTTCCACATTCCATTCAATTAGATTTGCCTCTGGAGCCACCTGGAAGATGCCTTCTCTCGAGGACTTTATCGAATCCCTGACACAAGAGCAAACAAAGCTCATCAACATGGGAAAAATCAAAGGCCCAAAGGCGCATGCAATTACTGTGCAAGATGTAATCCATCAATATCATAAATATAAAGATAAATACAAAAGGAAATATCATGCACATCTGAAGAAGGAAGGGTACACAAAACCCTTCACTGATGCCTCTAGATCCAAAGGGGGAAAGGGAAGAAAGGAGAAATGCATGTACTGCCATAAAGGATTCCATCCAGAATCCGCATGAATGTAGAAAAAAATAGATATAATGACTCAAATAATTCATCAAAACAACCTTGGAGATCGAATCCCTGAAGGTTCCAAGAAGAAGAAGCCATAATATTGAAATCCCAAGAAAGAAAATTCTATACATGCCTTGATTTCCATCAACTCTTCTCTCGATGCTTGGATCATAGATTCAAGAGAATCACATCACATGGCTTCCACTAAAGAAGTCTATTCTTCATTGTATGCATGCAAATGTCCTCCTATTCTGATGGGGGACAACTCTCTAGTCAAAGTCATCGACAAAGGAAGGATTGAACTCACCAACAGAAGCTTCGAGAATGTGTTGCACGTTCCCAAACTTTTTGTCAACCTTCTCTCCATGTATCAGATGGAAAATTCCAGCACTGGAAATAAATTCATATTAACACCAATTGCAGTGGACATATATGACATGAAAACCAACTGGAGGGTTGCTACCAGTGAGGTAAATCATCAATCTATATTGTATACCTTTTCTAAATTTATTGAACCAGATTCTGCTTTAGTGCTTACCCATGCTAATGAAAGTAGTAGGATATGGCATGAAAGGTCTATACATTTGAATTTCAGATATATGAAATAGATTAGAAAGAAAATATTGGTTGATGGTATACCAAACATCCATTTCTCCAAGGGAGTATGTGAGGGATGTGTTCTTGGAAAACACCCTCAAGAGAAATTTGACAAAGAAAAGTCTCAGAGAGCTTCCATGCCTTTAAATATGATCCATAGTGACCTCATGGGTCCTTTTCTGCATCCATATATTAGAAAATCAAGGTTTGTTCTCATTTTTGTTGATAATTTCTCATGTTTCACAAGGATTTGCATTTTCAGGGAAAAATTTGAGGTCTTTCAACACCTCAAAGATTTCAAGCCCTGGTTGAGACACGGTCCAAAAAGAAAATAAAAGTCCTTCTAATTGATAATGGGGGAGAGTATGTCAATCATGAGATCTAGAATATTTTTCATGAGGTAGGGATTCAGTTGCAGCACACAGTTCCCTATACTATGCAACAAAACGAAGTTGTTGAGAGGAAAAATAGATCTCTAAAAGAGATGGCATCTTGCATGTTGCATGCAAAGTCACTACCATAGAGACTATGGGTTGAACAACTTAATTGTGAAACATACATCCAAAACAAATATCCCCATATATGTGTCAACGATAAGACCCCCTACGAGGCTTGGAGTGGCCTCAAACTGGAAGTGACTCACTTTCATATTTTTGGTTCACGTGCATGGGCCCAGATTCCCTTTAAAAAGAGGAACGCACTTGATCCACAAATCACTGAGTGTATTTTTGTTAGATACCTCGATGGTGTGGAGGGATATATAATTATTGATCTTTCCTTAGACCAACTCATCATTGAGTGAAGTTTCCAATTCGAGGAAAGTGTCTCGCATGTACCTCAATAGCCGCATGCAAACACCTTCATTCTTCCACCTATTTGAGATGATGAGCATGCACATGCCGAATCTTGTTCAGATGAGAGTTCTGATTCAGAGGACTCAGATGATTCATATACATAGTCAGTAAAGCCAGATGTAGAGTCAGAACATCTAGATGCAGATGCAGAGCTAGAGCAGATGCCCAAGTGGGCACATACTACTCTTCAGGATGCAGGGGATCTTGTTGGTGATCCAGCCAATACTAGGTGGACTCGATATGATTTCGAGGATACTCCTATTGCACTCACTTCCACTGAACCATTTCTCTCCCAGAATATTTTCTCAGTTCAGTCTTCAGATCCACAGTCTTATGGCGAGGCTACTAGAAATCACTTTTGGGAATCCTCCATGCAGGAGGAGTACAACTCCCTCCTTGAGAACCAAACTTGGGATCTGGTTCCCCTTCCTTCTGGGATAAAAATTGTTAGATGTAGATGGGTCTACAGGACCAAGAGTGCAGCAGATGGACAAATTAGAAGATATAAATCTAGGCTTGTTTCCATAGGCTTTCAACATTTGCATGGCATTGATTATGATGATACCTTCTCTCTAGTAGTGAAGATGGATTCCATACTATTGGCACTTTCCATTGTGGGAATCAAGGGATGAGAAGCCCATTATATGGACATGAAGAATGCATTTCTTCATGGTGATCTCTCTGAGGAGATCTATATGGAGCAACCCCAGAAATTTATGCAGGACTCATCTTTGGTATGTCGACTGAAGAAGTCCCTTTATGGCCTTAAGCAGGCTCTGAGGGCATGGTATGCCAAGATGGACTCCTACATGTTGTCATAGAACTTTTTACGTTGTAAATCAAACCCAAATGTCTACATGCTCAGGACAACCGATTCACTTCTACTTTTAGTTCTATATGTTGATGATTTTTTAATCAATGGTTGCTTGACTTTAGCGATTGATGCAATCAAGAGGATTCTACATGACATGTTTTTGATGATGGACATGGGTCTACTACACTTCTTTGTTGGACTCGAGATCAGTCAAGATGCATCAGACATCAAACTGTCTCAGGCCAAGTATGCACAAGATCTCCTTGAGAGATTTCACATGAGAGACTACAAGTCTACTCCAAATCCTTTCCTATCAGGAGTCAAACTTTGGGATGATGGGGACACTCCACTAGTTAACAACACACTTTATAGAAAAATAGTGGGGATATTGTTGTATCTCACACACTCCATACCATACCTCTGCTATGTAGTTAGCACAGTTTCCAAGTTCATGCAGGAGTCACATGAGCTACATTGGAAGGTTGAAAATCGTATCCTTCGATACGTACAAGGCACCATCACCTTTGTGATTCATTATGCAGCTGACTCTACATTATATCTCATTGGGTTTACTGATTCTAATTGGGTTGGATATAGCACTGATCACAACTCCACATATGGTTACTCACTTAGTCTTTGTTCCGGGCCTATCTGTTGGTCAAGCAAGAAGAAATTTTTCATTGTTATATATTCAGCCAAGGCATAGTACATAGGGGTAGTTAACATAACCATTCAGGCTATGTGGCTACAAAATTTTCTCACTAAGTTGGGAATTCAATTTCATTGGTTGATCGTCATCTATTATGACAACCAGAGCACTTTGAAGTTCTGTAGAGATCCAGTTCAGAGGCAACGGACAAGGTCCATCGAGATCCACATGCACTACATCTGGGACTTAGTACACAAGGGGATCATCGACGTACATATCTTTCCTTCAGTAGAACAAATGACATACATCTTCACAAATACCTTCACTGAGAAGAAGTTCCATTCTCTGTGAAGTCATCTTGGAGTGA
>ML806407.1:368093-396715 GCA_009831015.1 Picea engelmannii
ATTTTGTATTTGGGTACCTAACATGGCCTCGTTGCTAGGACCCATTCTTTATTTTCACCATATCGATGTTCAGGGGGGGTGTTGGAGTTACTTCACACACACCTAGGATTTATTTTTCCTAAGTTTTTTCCTTGTTTATTATTCATTATTAGTCATTATCTAGTCTCCTATATTTTAGGAGAGAATATTCCACCTGGAGAATATTCTCTTCAGTTGACACTTCAGTTTGACTAGTTGAGTTGAGTCTAGATTT
This sequence comes from Picea engelmannii, assembly GCA_009831015.1. Lineage (NCBI taxonomy): Eukaryota > Viridiplantae > Streptophyta > Pinopsida > Pinales > Pinaceae > Picea > Picea engelmannii. The sequence continues at coordinate 368,347 of ML806407.1, forward strand.
TGCATTGGTTTTGTCACCATGCAACATTGGGATCATCACCATGATAATTTGCATTAGCCTTGGTTTCATCACTAGACTGGGGAATTACCCTTGACTCCTTGATCTACTCCTCACTACACTCAGTTTCAGTCAGTTAAATGAAGACTCGTTGACTAGTTAACTCAGCTAGGTGGCAGTTCATTCCCATAACTGCCTAAGAAACTAGACTAGGTGGTAGTTCACTCCCGTAACTACTGGTGTGTGTCAAAATCACTCTAGACCACTACTATGGTGCATTAGTTCTCCTCCAGTGTGCATTGATTGAGTTATACAGAGTATATCATGTGTAAATAATTCATTATTCATAACGGTTAATGAGAATTCTTCCATTCTTTCTCTCTTTCTTCTTGTTTCTCAATTTCTCTCTACAAATGTGTGTGGTATTTTCTAGCTAGTTCTATTCTATGCAGTTTCAAGACATTTACAATGGATATGCTTATTTGCAAGAAAATGATTAAAATGAGACTATGCAGGCCTTTTATGATAAAAATGAATTCCAAAACCCTATACATCCAAAAACCTAACCTAGGAGATGAAGCGCCAAAAGTCATACGGACAACATTGGGGTAAGTTAGTATATTAACTTCCCAGTGTCGTAATTTTTGCATACGATCTCCATTTTAGTAATGTGATATCCCATTGGAAAGGTCCTTTCGAGAACTACACATTATTCCATAAAAAAATGACTTTGTCTATAGTTTAATTGTGGAAAGACAAGAAAACACAGTTTAGATCCCCAAAATGGCCCTAAAAGTAGAGAAATATGTATTGACATGAAAACTTCCAAAATAATCCAGTTGGAATAGGTGGGAAGCCACCAATATCCACCTGGGAGTTGTGTAGGGATTCAAGAGAGACTTGTAAGTGTAGAAACCATAGTTACAAATAACTTTCCCCATTATCCACCTGGGAGTTGTGTAGGGATTCAAGAGAGACTTGTAAGTGTAGAAACCATAGTTACAAATAACTTTCCCCATTATAGAGAAACATGTTGAACTAAAAATTGTCAAGATGAGCCAGTTGGAATTTGGAATAGGTGGGTGGACACCAATATCCTCCTAGAGAAATCCTCTCTCCTTAATAAGAAATGGTCTCCATTGCGTTGAGTGCCTAGGAAAGAGGGGAAAGCATTTTCTAAATATGAATCTTGGTGAGTTGTGTGCCTTTTTGTATAAGTTGTGTTGCTTGGTCTATGGAAGGTTGTCACGAACCTGTTGCTGGAGGGGTTGAATATACCAACCTTTTTTCTCTGGGCTTGATGGTGCATTGTGTAGGCACCATTGTAGGTGAAGAAACAATATCTTCTTTCTCTTCTGCAATCTGATTCTGCTGAATAGAAGGTTCTGAGGCTATAGTGGTTGTAGTGGCCTTCTATGCATCCTTTGAAAATACTGTGAAGAGGATGAATTTTTCAGTATGAGAGATTACCTTGTGGCATTGTTTTGATGGAACGATAGTAGAAAATGCCTCTGGTATCCTGTAGAGTTGATCTGCCAAAGTAATAATGACACTACAGGGTAGAGAATCATACACAACATGACGCTTCCACATATATGGTTGTCCCAAAACAAAATCACAAAAATCAAGAGGGGAAACATCATACTCTATCTCATCCTTGAAGGGTTGGATGCCATAGGAGAGGCAACACTGCTGGCTGACACATATATCTCATCCCTGGTGAAGCCACCCGATGTTGTATGGATGCAGTTATGGTGTTGTCGAAAACCCCAAATTTTTTATGACCTTAGCTGATATGAGGTTCTTATGTCTACTTCTAGCAACAATGAAATGCAATGGGGTCCCCTTCACCCACATCTGTGAATGGAAGAGGTGATCCCCCTCTTAAGGATCTACTGGTTCTTCTAGTTGAATTGTTGCGGTCGTGGCAATAGTTGTAGGGTCTGATTCGATGACCTATCCATTTTCAATATTTTTTGGATTAAATTCTAAATCATGGTTCAACTCCTTGTCTTTAAACTCGACCACCAATGACTATTTCGAGCGACATTCATTAGTGTTGTGCCAGAGGATTTTGTGGAAGTTTCACCACTTCCTAGTGTCATTCTTCATCTTTCTTTCACCCTTCTTTTCTTGTGTCTTGGACTGGTTGTCAGGATGTTGTTGGTTAGGGATGTATTTACCATGATTTGGTTGTTTCATATTTGCAGACCCAAAATGTTGGACAACTGAGAGGGGGCGGTGAATCAGTTGTTATTGTTCTTAAACAATTATTCCCATTTTAAAATGTTTACAAAAAAATCAATGATGATCACAATAATGCAGGGTAGTAATCAATAGAATATTCAACATCAATCACACACATGAAATATATAGAGACACATATTTCCTGAGGAAACCCACAAAGGGAGAACACCTCTTCTTCTTGATATGATAAGTAGTCTTTATTTTCTGTGCATTATCATTCTTGTGAGCACCAACTCCTTTTGAGGAAACCACCTCTGTTTTACAAGTAGAAAATTGCTAAGAGAACCAACTCTCTGGTTTCTCTAGAACCCACTAGAAGGAAGCACCAAATCCCTTTGTGTTCCAGCACCAACTGGATGGAAGCACCAACTTCCAGACACATAGACACCAACCTATACAAGATGCAACTTGTTGAGAGCACCAACTCTATGGATTCTCTAGAACCCACTACGAGGAAGCACCAAATCCCTTTGTGTTCCAGCACCAAATGGATGGAAGCACCAACTTACATACACACAGGCACCAACCTGTACAAGCTATAACCTTCTAAGAGCACCAACTCTCTGGATTATCTAACACCCACTAGAAGGAAGCACCAACTCTCTGAGTGCTCCAACACCAACTAGATGGAATCATCAACTTCCAGTCACACAGGCACCAACCTATATAACAGAGAACAATGGTTCTCCCTTGCACCACCCTACAACCCTGGTTTTTCTGGCTGCAACCAGATGGAAGCTACAACTCCTTGTGTTCAATAACCCACTTGAAACTCTGAGGACAATAGTCCTCCCTAGCACCTCCCTACCACCCTGAGATAAAAAAATTGTTACAGAAACTTATTACAGTGATGCAATATTTTTCAAAGGGCTTACCAGTCTCATCACTGTTCTACTATACTTCTTTTCTCTCCCTGCATCAGTGCCTTCCTACTCACATCTTCCATTGTTCTTCTCATGCTCTTAGGTTCTCATACAGTCTGTTGTTTTCACCATTTTTTCTCTGTCCAACTTATGTTCTTCATTTTTGCATCTTTCACACTCTGTTCTTGCTATCTCCTTGATCACTACAATTCAACTTGTTTTACCAAGGAACCAAAACCTTCCTTTGTCAGGGCATCTTTCTTTTATTTACGCCTTCATCATTCATTACACTCAACATCTCCAATGCTTAAGTCGGGAATCTTTAAAACGCTCAGGGATCATGATTCCAATGCTCAAGAGAAAATTATTCAACCTCTCAGGATCAATGATTCCAATGCCCCAGAATAATGATTCAATTAGTGTAACTAAATCATAACTCATCAAGAAACTACAAAGTGAAACAACAACCCTTCAATTAGATTTTGTTTAATCAATGTTGTTGGATTATACACGTAAAGGTATTTTGATTTTTCAATTCGTAACCCCCGATGTGGAGCCTAGCAACATTATATCCTTCCTCAAACTTCCACTAATGTGACCTTGGGTGATGCTCTCATGTGACCATGCAATTGTGAGCACGGCCAAAGGTGGTTTAAGGGAAACCCACTTTTCGTCCCACAATTCACTACAAAGCTCCATGTGTCCTTTCTCCAAAACCGTGGTTTCGATTGTGGTCTGCTCATGAAAAAATTAAGACTCAAGCATGTTTTGGCCCCACAATTGAGCATGACCGTTGATCTCCAATCCCTTGGTTATGCCACTCAATAAACAGATGTTATTTGACTTCCTTTCCTCCTTCCATGCACGATCCTATATCTCCACAATCCGTCAACACACAACTTCCTTCCAAATCAACGGCTATGGTTTATTTTGTGATCCGGGTTTCAGGAGTTTCAACTCTCAAACCCTGCTTTCCTTCGTACGTCAATATTCCAGAGTGGAAGATCTATTGACACCTGTCTCCCTGAATCTACGATCAGGATCTCCTCTGTGAGTCCGACCTTTGGGACTTTCAATTCTCAAACTCTCATTTCTTCCATATGCCAATATTATGTAGTTGATGATCCATAGACACCTGTCATTCTCAATCGATGGCTCAACCTCTACTTCAGTAATTTGACCTTTCAACCAGATCAATGGTTCTGTGACCCCTTACTTGATTCAATGGTCATGGTCTACTTCTCTACTTCGGGCTTCAGCAATTTCAATTCTCAACCTTCACACTCTCCCAGAACACTTTTATCCGGATTCAACAGATTCCTGTCACGTGCCCTCCTCAAATCAACGGTCCTCGTTCACTTCAGGACTTCAACGTTTGACAATTTCAAACCTTTCTCCTTCGTGTTTTCCCAGAGTATTTTCACCCAGATTCAACAATATGTTGACTTGTTTCCTCCTATAGATAGACGGTCCTCAACTCCTTTAGCTCTTTGGGCTGCGAGGATTTCAAATCTCAACTTTGCTTCCTTCACTTTCTCCCATAGTGTTTTTCCCTGAACTGCATAGATTTCTGCCATGCTTCCTTTTGGAAATCGACGGCCTGGATCTTCTTCGGCCCTCAAATTTTTGGCGATTCTACTTACACTATCCTTCCACTGTAAAATGATCATTGGTTGTATGTGCACCCGAAGTGTTCTTCAGATCATATGACCCATGTCCACTTCAGGACTTCGACGTTTGGGACTTCCAGACTTTAGGTTAATCATTTGTGGTAAAAATCATGAAGTAAAACTCCTGTAGTGACATAACATGCCTACGTCACTTGATGACATGTCATGAGCTGAGTAGCTGTCATGTGTCACTCAAATTTGTGATTTGCACGTACCTGAAATGCCAATTCAACTTGACACTTGTCATTATCTGATTGCACCATGTGTCCTTGTTGACGTAGTCTTGTTGATGTGGATCTCCTCATGTGGAAAATTTTATTCTCCTGGATCTAACAGTTGTCCTAACTCCTGGAATGTATCGTAGATCGATGACTGAGAGTGGATTCAGACCTTCATCCTTATAGAATTTGGGACTTTTCATTTCCTTCCCAACCACAAACTCCTGACGTGATCCGCTCTAGAGTTGTGGATCATGTGCCACCTGTCAGTCTTGAATATGGACGGTCCCTGCTTACTTTGGTACTTCAGGACTTTGACAATTCCGCTCTCCTATGCTCATCCAAAGGCTTAACCTTCATGCATTTATCTATGGATCCAACAACTGTTGATCCTCGGTGCTCAAATCTATACTTCTCTGCACTTTCCATTTTGAGCTTTTATATCTGCATACTATTCACTTCTCCTCCTGAGATTATGTTATTCCTATTTTCCATCATCATTGTTGTTCTTGCCATCAATGACAAGCACACACTTCCTGTAAAACATGCCAACACGAACTCCCATTTGTTCTGGTGCCTAAATTTCTACTCAATTTTGACAACATATTGATAGGAAGCTCCCAATGATGACATGTTTAGGAAATCCATTTCGATTTGGATGTACCTATGTGGAGCCACACGATATTTTAGAACTAGATACCACTCAGAGTCTTTGATACCTAGCTTGGTGCAAAAGGTATGGAAATTATTTGTGAACTACGACACAGTTTGGCTCTTCTCTTGCCGCAATGTGGTCCATCTCATGTATTGGTCTTTGTAGTTATCAACAGGGTAGTATTGTTCCTTGACTACATCCAAAAACAAATCCCAAGTGGGCTCATCCCCATATATTCTAGATTCTTATGTGGAACTTTTCTCCCATTAAGTTTCCCACCAATGTTTGACATGAGGGAGAGCCTTCAGGAGTGCGAAGGTGATCTTTTCCCTATCGGAAAAATTGTGAACATAGAAATAACCTTCTAGTAGATTCAACCATTTTTCTAAGGCATTTGCATCTATTTGACCTTCAAATATGGGAATATAAAAATTAACTTGTACCTTGAAAGGAGACGTTCCTCCAAAGTGGTCGCTTGATTAAGATGCACCTCTTGCTATCGGTAGGCATTAAAGAATGTGGGAAAAATTCTCCATCATTTCGTCCCTCTGTCACGCGAGATATTTCTCAATAAATGGGTTAATAGAATATTATGCTCCACTGTTCTTATTTTCTACTGACATAGAGGGTTTCTTGGGTGTGTGAGAGCGATTGTCCTCAAGAGAGACAAGCTCGATACCCAACTTGCTATACTTGGACCTCATTGGGGGCATGTACTAAAAAACTATCAAGAGTAGCCTGCTTTGACACCACTAATCCAGATTATTTTATAAATGAAATGAAAGAAAATATATTACAATGAAATGCAAAAAAAAAATTCCAAAAGAAGAGAAATAAAACAATACATGATTTCTATTAATGAAAAAAATGTATAGAGACTGTAAAAATCCAGAGTGCACGACTCGCTAGAATGGTGGAAACTTTATATATGAGAAGAGATGTGATGGATACATTCATTTGCAATAAGGTGATGACAATGAGGCTCTGAAGCCCTTTTTATGATAAACATGAATTCCAAAAACCTAGACATCAAAAACCTAACCCTAGGAGATGAAGCACCAAAAGTCATGTTGGCCCAGTTGGGGTAAGTTAGTATATTAACTTCCTGGGGTCGTAAATATTGCATATGATCTCCATTTTATGTGTGTGATAGCCCGTTGGAAATGTATTTTAGAGAAATACACATTATTCCATCAAACTCTAACTATGTCTATAGTTTGATGGTGGAAATCCAAGAAAAAACCTATTTAGAGCCCCAAAACAGCCCTGGAAGTACAAAAATATGTACTTACATGAAAAATTCCAAAATAATCCTATTGGAATAGGTGGAAGGCCACCAATATATACCTAGATGTTGTGTAGGGATTCAAGAAAACCCCGTAAGTGCAGAACCCACAATTATAAAGAAATGTCCCCATTAAAGAGAAACTTGTTGAAATGAAAACTGTCAAGATGAGCTAGATGGAAGTTGGAATATCTGTGTGGCCACCAATATCCACCTAGATCACACCTCCTTATTTATACTACATATATCTTGTTTTTCCACTTGTCCATGGCATCCTAAAAATCCATGTCATAAGACTTGTCACTCCTCTAGCTTAACTCTCCATCTGCGAAGAGGTTGATGTAGTCCTCCCTGCATCCCATGAGCTTGTAAATATTTTCAATGATAGAGATTTGTGCATCCTTGTCCACAGGATCATTATAATTGTCACCTTTATAGGGATATAATGGCACAACCACACACAGGGTATCTGTTTTAAAGGAAATCTACCTCTTCTTCAAGTTTAACACTGCATTATTGTCAAAGACCCAGTCAATACCCAGTAATGCAAGATATGGATAAGATTCATCCATAATATCTATGACCTCAAAGTCGATCTTTGTTTTAAATCCTTCGATGTTTACTTCTACTTGCTCTAGACCACCTATTGAGTAGGTATTGTATTGATTGGCCAATTAGAGATCAATGGGATACCAAACAAAATTTGTTTTCCCCATCATATACCAGGATTTATTTGGAAAAATATTCACATCGGACCCGAGATCAAACATGACTCCATCCATGTCATAGCCACCAAGATATTTTGTCATCTTAAATTCTTGTCCAGTGCACTTTTGCTTTCTGACTTGACATACATCTCACTATGGAAGAAGAGATGATATTTCTGCATCCACTCGCTATTTCATACAAGTAGCTAACATTTGAATCAAATTAATTACAACTTCTAGATCATTCAACAGTGATAAACAACAACGTAAGAAAGAAATTACTTGGTCTTCATATTCTTCCTTACAACCCAATTCATGTAATAATTTTGTGCACATTTCACATTGTGACTGCTCCTGGAATTATTCTGCATAATATTTATGCTTAGTGAGTTGTGTCCTAGTCTTATTGTGAGCCTCCTTGATTGATCGTTGTGTCTTGCATTGGACCTCTTCACACACGCGGGCCTCCTCTAACAATCCTTGTGTCACACACCACAATTCGTTACGTGCATGAGCCTCTTCTAGCAACCTTTGAATGACGTGTTTCACTTCTTTGCAGATCCAAGTCTCTTCTAGTGATATTTGTGTTTCCCTATGCACTTCTTCCTAGATCCATACCTCCTCAAGTGGCCTCTATGTTGCGCATTGCAGCTCCTCACATGCTCTTTCCTTTTCTAGTGCTCTCTTCACATCACACAAAAAATGTTTTCTTGAGAAATATAAAACTTTGGAGGGGGATGAGGTTCCTTCCTTATATTTCCATTTGGTTTCTGACCTGAGCCTTCACCATGATGAAAGTCTACTCCTTCATTTCCCCCTCTGCATGTTACTACCCGAACATCAGCCTCCTCATTCTTTTTCTTATTCTTACATGGCTCGACATGCACCATGTTACAATTGGTCTTCTTGTCATACCACTTCTTTAATAAGTCACGATAATATTCGATGACATGCTCAAGAAAATAACAATATGCATAGAGAATGCATGGTTTGGTACAAAATTGTGAGGCGTTATGTTGGCCCTTGACCAAGTTTTGAGGAACACTTGTTCATATTTGACCATTTTTGGGACTTCGACAACCTGTCAAAGATGGAGTGCAAGGCAAAGCGGAGATCGTGGAAGCTAGACCCCCTTTTTGGGTCCTTTTTGGGCTTTTGGGGATAATGTAATGAGTATGGGATGTCGGACCATGGGTTTACCCATGTTTAGGCCCCTTTTGTAATGTATAAGTAGAAGTCTAGGCTATGTAAGAAGGAACCTTTTTTGAGGACACTTGAGAAGTGTCTTAGTGCTAAGAGCTAATCTGTGTGATATATTTGCAGAGCTGAGTGCAAGTATTGTAAGTGCTAAGTGCATGGATTGTAAGAAGGTTTTATGCTTAGAGCTACTCAGGGAAGGAGGATCTAGAGAGTTGCGTAGATCTCCTATCCTGCGCGGAGTGGGTTTTGAGTCTCTGTGCTTGTAACCAGTTGGCCAACAATAATAGAGAAGAAGAGTTGGTGGACATAGCCCCAAGGTGGGGGTGAACCATGTAAATCTGTGTGTCATGCTTTGTGCTTCTACTTACATGTGTTTTCCCTCTCTTACTAAGTGCTATGACATGTTTAGATAGATTTACTTATGTTTTGTGCTTATTAGATGTGTATAGATGATAGATTTGATATGTATGAAGTTGCTAAGTGCTTGGTCTACCAGATCTGGTATGTTGTATGCTGCTAAGTGCTTAATCATCTTAGATCAAAGTATATACTATAATGCTCTATGTTATCTGCAGAGTGAGATAAGGGTTAATTCTAGGTGAACTATTGATGCTAAGTGCTTTGTTAATTGTGTAATCACAGATCTGGATCCCAGCTAAGGTTGCAGACACCTGAGTCCTGCAACTACCCCTACCTCTACCTCGGGTGAGACTTCATCTGCTTCACAGGTGTTGCCAAAAGGGTCTGTAGTTAGGTTTTTGTTGGTGCATTGTTGTAGCATTGAACCTTGGGTCTGCCCCTATGCCAGCAAATGGTTCTGTTGCCAGGACCTGAAACTGTGATTGCTGGGAACTAAGGAAGATGAAGCTTTGTGCAAAGATTCATCCTGAACTTGTGGAAACTATGTGCGTAGATTTGTCTCTCTGATGCGCAGTACTCTACTTGACCTATGAATCTTTGTGCTGAAGAAAAGAAGCTGGATCTGAAGAAAAGAGGTAATATCTGTAAGATTTGTGCTCTGATAACGGTAAGAATAGTGAAAGGTTTTTATATCTGGAAGCTTTGTGCTAAATAAGTGGAAATTTTTGTTTCTGAAGCATTAATTTAGGTATGCTTGATAGATTTTTTCCTAGCTTGAAAACTAGGGCATTGTTAGATGAAAGAACGTTTTATATGAATAGATCTAATAAGAATAATGAAAGATATGTTATACCTATGCATAGAAAGAATGTTTGGACTAACGAGTGGATGCAAGATCCTAGAAAGAAATTTTTCCAGGCTAGCCATTATGATCCTAATGCGCAGTACATAAAAAGTTGGGGATCATTGAAGAGAAAGAGAGTATTAACTCTTTGTTACAGTTGTAGAAGACCAGGACACATTGCTAAGGAATGCCCTGGGAGAAAACCTAGTTGCCTCTATTGTAAGGCTATGGACCATGAAGTACTAGATTGCCCTATAATGATTGATAGACTTGAAAAGATGAATATGGAGCAAGAAAACCCTGAAGGAGATCAAGAGACTAAGATTATAGAAGAAACCCAGAAAGAATCACAGATTATGTTACTAAAAATAAAAGAAACCATGAATGAACATAAAGATGTCAGTTTGTCAGAGATATTCAAAGAAAAGGAGAAAATCGAAGTAAGAATAGGAGACTTCGACATTGAATGTACTCTGGACGAGCAAACACAAATGAAAATTATGATAGAAATCACTTGGGAAACCCTAGGAAGGCCTGCTATGGTTCCTTCACTAGGAAAAATAGGGTTGTTTAAAGGAAAAATGGTAACCCTATGTGGCAGAATTACCTAGATAGCTATGAGTACCCATGGAGCTTCAACAGAGGAAGAATTCGAAGTTATTAAATTTATTGAGGACCATACCCCATTTCCAGCTTTGTTAGGCAAGATCTGGATTGAAAAAGACCAGATCCGAAGAAAAGAAGAAAAGGAAGCCCTAGAACAGAAGAAGCATGAACTCATGGAATTTATGACTAGAAGGATCACCTACTTGATGAAAGAAAAAGAGAACAAATCTAAGATATTGGACACCAGGGACATGGACATCGAAGCTATAAGAGCATTAGAGGAACCATAGAAGATTGAAATACCTAATCCATATGTTGAAGGAGTATTACCCTCGGATCTGAAGAAATGATCTTAGCAGTGTGAAGTGACTATGTCGAGGGAGGATAGGAATCAGAATGGGAAAATACCGACCGAGTTGAATACTATCGGGAAGAAGGCCCAAAAATTAAGTAAGAAAAAGGTGAAGATTGAAAATTTACAAGAGGTCCTAGGTGGAACACTGCAAAAGGAAGAATCACAGGAATTGAACTTCACCGAGATATCAGAACAACGACATATGGCACTTCATCATGGCGAAGCAATCTAGCCATTGGAATGATATACCTATTCGAATTTCACCCCGAATGGATAGAAAAACATTAAAGGATCATAGCCACACCATTGGACCTCACCATAATGGACAGATCTACGATAATGGAAGCTTCATACCCGTTGCAAGCAGACCGTTGACGAATTTCCTATTTATCTTGTCACTCCGTGCCCAAAGAACACTTTTTCCAACTGAAAATTCGAAGCCCACAGAACTAGTGATTGTATACAATGATCATTGCAAGCAATTTGTTCATCATAGTGTAGTATCTGAGATCATCGTGCCCCAATTATATTTTTCGATTGCGTATGTCCGACAAGCTCACTGCAGTTGAGGAATCTGTCATAGAGGTCCTTCTCGATTTAATGACTGAGAGAGTCATGTCAGAAAGAGGAATGTCCACTGGAGTCCAAGCATCATCGACGAGAGGAGTGCAAGCCTCCCCGTCGACTGCTCAAGCAGGAACATATCGAGTCGGCACAGAAAGGAGAACTAAGCATAAAGATGACATAGCCAACATGAAGTTAGTGTCATCCATCCTACCAGCTTACATACCCCCTCTGAGCGGTGTTATTAATAGGGACAGTGTCCCTAGAGACTTTGAATACACCCTAGTCACTGCATATCTACTGAAAGGAGTACACACCTACTGTGCAGATCAAGAGAAGGTTACAGTGTTGAAGTTTTGTGACTTCAACCTAGGGGACCATAAGGTTTACAACATGCTCACCATGTATAAGTACTTGACAAGAACTAAGGGAAAGAATTCAAAGATCGTCCCTCAGCAATGGACGATGAACCTCACACAGTCTACTTTTCTCAACGTTATGAAAATACCACACTTTGGTAGACACAGGAGGTGAATGCTTGTGTAAAATTGTTGCTAACAAGTTACCATGGAGGATACCTATGGTTAAATAGTCCCATAACTGTTGATCCGACGCTGATCAATAGGATCATCGGGCTTAGCATGTAGGGCCCTAATCCCCAGGATTACTACCTTAGAAATACCGCCGACCGTGCTCTTTCACAGAAGATTAAAGAAGCTTATGGCAATGTCGATAAGGGCACGCGAGGCTACAAGGTCGAAAGTGGCGCAGTGTGCCTCGCATGTCAACTGATCATAGGAAAGTTGGTACGCAAGAATCAACCTACAAAAGTATCAGGCTTCGTAGTTGACCTTGCAGGAAAATGCATAGAGGGACTACAGATGAACTGGGTGAAGTACCTGGTAAACCAACTAGAGATTAACTGTAAAGAAGCTCAGGATCAGGGGCATGAATTCCATTTTAGCTGGCTTCTAATACTGATCACTTTTTTTGCATGGGAGCTACCAGAAGGCGCAACCTTCTCAGACCTCGACCCCTTTTAGCCACTTTCCGCGAAGTTCAGTACATTATGGTACTCGACCGACATGAACAAGTAATGGCAATCAAATGCCATTTTCCACACATATTATAACCAATTGAAATCATCCATAGGGGGTGAACCTTGCATAACCCCGAACACTTTACAAAGTTTCTGACCTCTGATAAAGTTTAGCACAGACCGCCACTTTATATACCTAACTCCACACGCTGATGAGCACCAGGAACAACTTCAGTCCTATTATAAGATGATAGAAGAAGACCTAGAAGAGATCACCAAGGACTAGTCAGTGGACCTCCTTGTTGCAGTAGATCCAGCAGACATTTCAGACATCAACAACTCAGAAGTTGCATAGGACACACTTGGGCCCAGTAGGACAAAGAAGTTGAAGAAGCTTGAAGAGGTTCTAGATGTAGATAGCATATCTGTAAGGACAACTTCCATCACACCAGATCAAGGAGGTAATGGCGAAGACCTAGAGTAAGTTGAACAGAGACTGGAAGATGAAGTCAAAGTTATAAAGAAGAGGAAAGGGTCACCTCTGAAGTCTCCCTCCCAAAATAAATCGAAAGAAACCATAACTAAGATGCAGACCACGCTCACTCCGGATGACTTCATTTTCCTCCTCGCAACTATGAATGAAGCCATAAAAGAGATAACAGAAAAGAAGGAAGCAAAGAAGGAGAAGATATATAACAGGATTGAAATTGGGCTCCAAGAAGTGCAGTAGGCACTCCAGTCTAGCCGCACAATCTCTACTGTGCCTCTGCCACAAGGAACAATAGAAGTGGGAGAAGAATCAGTTAAACTCTGCAAGATTGTTGATATAGACGAAGTACGCCTTCGACACACACAGGAAAAAAAAGTGCAGGTTACTCAAGCCTTACAGAAAGCAAAAGAGGAACTCATAGAAAAACACCAAGACACGCAACAAGAGAAGGATGCTCTCCAAGCAAAATTTGAAGAAGATAGAGTGAATATCCAAAAGGATAAAGAGAAACTACTCGCGAAGTAGATCGGGATGGAAGAAGCAGTTAACCGAGCATTCCACTCTGTCACTGGCTTAGAAAAAAAGAGAGAAGAACCCTTTGAACATTAAGTGATGAAGCTTGCTGAAGTTATTCAGCAGCTTCAGCAAAGGGTCATGGAATTAGAGCTTCAAACTATACCAAGTACCCTGTGAGAAGTGCGCGACCAGTTAGAATTGAATGCTCAGAGTGCAGTTGAGAGGATTAAAACACATGTTGTAGAATGCAAACAGTTAAGTAGTAGAAGCACGCAGATATATGAACAACTATCTGAAGACCCAGAGTTGAAGAAATTGGAGTCCCAACTCCAAGAAGCAAAGTAGCACGAAGATACAGTACAGGTGCAACTCAAGCTCCTGTCACCCATTGAGAGGATGAAGATATCCCAGGAACACTGCCCAACAACTCATTCTTACCATGCAGAGTAGAGTGATGGAAGTCACCCAGAAAATCCAACTGAGCCAGGAGGTGCCCTATCTATTATTTGAAGAAATTGAAGGCTAAGGAACAGTACTAGAACAAGTAGTTGTTACAATCGAGCAACAACTAGAAGGACCTATTAGTGAAGCAGTTATTTAGGAATTCGTTGAGAAAGAAGCAGTAGCACAGAGACAAGTTGAAGTAGCTTGAGCCAAGCTTGAGACCTTTGAGGCAAAGTTACCCATACCTAAGTGACTCGGGACAAGTCACAGGTGAGTGTTGGGGGCCTATTGGCCCTTGATCAAGTTTTGAGGAACACTTGGTCATATTTGACCATTTTTGGGACTTCGAAAGCCTGTCAAATATGGAGTTCAAGGAAAAGTAGAGATCGTGGAAGCTAGACCCCCTTTTTGGGTCCTTTTTGGGTTTTTGGGGATAATGTAACGGGTATGGGATGTCAGCCCATGGGTTTACCCATGTTTAGGCCCCTTTTTGTAATGTATAAGAAGAAGTCTATGCTATGTAATAAGGAACCTTTTTTTAGGACACTTGAGAAGTGTCTTAGTGCTAAGAGTTGATCTGTTTGATATATTTGTAGAGCTGAGTGAAAGTATTGTAAGTGCTGAGTGCATGGATTGTAAGAAGGTTTTATGCTTAGAGAAACTCGGGGAAGGAGGATCTAGCGAGCTACGCAGATCTCCTATCATGTGCAGAGTAGGTTTTGAGGCTGTGTGCTTGTAACCAGTTGGGAAACAATAATAGAGAAGAAGATTTGGTGGACGTAGCCCTAGGGTGGGGGTTGAACCACGTAAATTTGTGTGTCATTCTTTGTTCTTCTACTTACATGTGTTTTCCCTCTCTTGCTAAGTGCTATGACATGTTTAGATAGATTTACTTATGCTTTGTGCTTATTAGATGTGTATAGATGATAGATTTTATATGTATGAAGTTACTAAGTGCTTGGTCTACCAGTTCCAGTCTGTTGTATGCTGCTAAGTGCTAAATCATCTTAGATCTAAGTATATACTGCAATGCTCTATGCTATCTGCGGAGTAAGATAAGGGTTAATTCTAGGTGAACTATTGATGCTAAGTGCTTTGTTAAGTGTGTAATCAAAGATCTGGATCCTAGCTAAGGTTGCAGACACCTGAGTCCTGCAACCACCCCTACCTCTACCTCGGGTGAGACTTCATTTGCTTCACAGGTGTTTCCGAAAGGGCCGATAGTTAGGGTTTTGTTGGTGCGCTATTGTAGCATTGAACCCTGGGTCTGCCACTATGCCAACACATTACCAATATCACTGCAATTAAAATATGTGGGGGGTCTACCTCCCCCTCCTCCATATTCTCATCCATGACCATGATATTATCCACCTCAGAGACCTCCTTTCTATATGAATGGACTCAGAATAAAGGTAGATGTGAATGTCATACCATTGGGTTCATATGAATGTATAATTGGAATGGATTGGTTGGAAAAACACAATGTTTTCGTAGATTGTTACAACAAGATAATCACTTGTATTTATGATGTAGGAGAACAAGGAAAGTTTCGAGGAATTCCAAGAGCTATAGCTACTAGAGAAATTTTATCCATACAACTAAAAAAGAGTTTCGGGAAGAGATTCCAGATTTTTGCAACCCATATGGAAGAGGTAGCGAGAGATAAAGTGGAAAACATTGAAGACCATATAGTATTGATGGATTTTGAAAATGTTTTTAGGGAAATCCCATGACTTCCACCAAAGAGATACACTGATTTATCTATTGATTTTGTGTTAGGAGCTTCCCTGGTGTCCAAGACACCTTAGAAAATGGGCACACCAGAATTGAAAGAGTTGCATATGCAACTTGAAGAGTTGTTAAAGAAGTGGTATATACACTTAAGTGTCTCACCTTGGGGATCCTTGATTATTTTTGTGAAGAATAAATATGGAACCTTAAGACTGTGTATTGATTTCATACAGTTAAATAAGGTCACCATAAATAACAAGTACCCCTTTCCAAGGATTGATGATCTATTTGATCTGCTGAAATTTGCAAGAATATTTTCCAAAATCGACTTGATATCAAGATATCATCAAGTGAGAATAAAGGAAGAAGATATCAACTAGACAATGCTTAGAACAATATACTGGAATTATGAATTTGTGGTAGTGCCATTTGGGTTATCAAATTCCCCAACTATTTTCATGTGCCTGATGAATGGAGTGTTCATGGAATACCTGGACAATTTTTTAATTGTGTTTTTAGATGACATAATCATATACTCTAAGTCAGAGAAGGAACATGATAAAAATTTAAGGATGGTGCTACAAGTATTAAGAGAGCATAATTTGTATTCCAAGTGAAGTAAGTGTATCTTCTATAAAATAAGATTCATTACTTGGGGAGTATTATTTCAACAAATGGGATAATAGTTGATCCTAAGAAGATATAGGCCATTAGGAGATGTCCAACACCAAGAAATGTTACATAGGACTGATCATTCATGGGTCTTGCAAGTTATTACCAAATATTTATAAAAAAAAATTCAAGAATTGCAAGCCCCATTACTTCTTTGCAAAAGGAGTGAAATTTGAGTGGAATTCAGAATGTGAAGAAATGTTTTAGCGGTTGAAAGACATTTTGACAAGTGTGTCAATCATGAATATTTCAAACCCTGATGAAGACTTTGTTGAGTGCATGGATGTTTTCAAGTAAGGGCTTGGTGTAGTCTTCACACAAAAGGATCATGTGGTATGTTATGAGTCCATAAAATTAAAAGAGCATGAGAGGAATTATGCTACCCATGATATATAATTATTATCCATTGTTCATGGATAAAAATTGTTGATACATTACCTCATGGGGAGGAAATTTGAGATAAGAACATACCACTGTGGTCTGAAACATTTTTTTATACAACCCACATTAAATTTTGGGAAAACTAGATGTTGGGGATTTTTTTCCAAACTTGCATGCGTCCTTCTTAATGCAAATAGACTTTTTGTACCAATGGAAATATTAAATTCTTGGCCAGTTCATCCTATGGTAGTCCCACATCCTCGTATCATACTAATAGTAATCATTCAGGAAGATTTATGGATGATTCTTTTCTTGATTCCGATGGGCATATTCTTGATTTCTGGCACAAATGAAAAAAATCGGATCGACGCGTACTTAGTAGACTTTAAGCTTTGTGCACAACTAACAAAACTTGGTCTGATGCAAAATATTTTTCATTCCTTATGCATTTCCTTATGCACACACAAAATTATGGAATGAGCATGCACACATTTGATTGTGCATGCACGTACAATTCAACCCAAAACTTTGGGTGCCAATAGGCCCCCACCAATATTATTTGGTTCGTCCTCAAGCCAACTGCTACATATTATCCACGCAGAAAGTTTCAGTAAGAGAAAATCATTTCTTTGTAAATCAAGTTGTTCTTACAAATTGGCATGAGTAAGAGAAAATCATCGATGCAGGCTATAGTTGCAACTCAACTCAAGTCCGTGAATGAATCAAGTAAGATGAATGGTAGAAGATGGATTTAGATTGCACATGGTCAGATGCTCCCTTTGGAACCTTCACTGATGTATGTGGAGGGGAATAAGGGATATGCTTAAATCCCACCAAAAAATACCAAGAACTGAAGATAATTGAGTCTCCATCAAGAGAGGGTATCCTTCTCTACGTGTATTTTTATTCGGGTATGTCCAAGTTGAGCTAGTAGCCATGGATGTTCTACTGGAGGAGGGATGTGGATCCATGGAAAGAGGTGAACGTAGGAGGCCAAAAAATAGGTTTGGAAATATATTCTTGCCTTGGGTTCGTTGTCGGAGGAGTTGGATTAAGACTAAAGAGGAGGCCCCTCCATATTGACAAAGGGGATGATGTATGGAAACATTTAACAATGGGGAAGTTGGAAATTAAATAGATTAGATCCTCTAGATAATAGTTGTTGATAAAACATTAAGATGTGGGAGAACTGCATTGTGAGAACTTGAGCTGATTGGTTGAGTTGGGAATCACACATGTAGGGATTGTTGTGGAATTGGGCCATGAGGTGAGAGATGAATGAGCTGAACATGAACTAATACCCGGGAAAGGGGGAAAGTTGGAACTAGTGAGTGATGGGAAAGAGAAAGTGGGAATGTGACATGGAGAATTTCTCCAAAGATTCCATAGCAGGTCAAGTATTTATATAGCGACATAGGAGGGAAGAGGGTCAACCAGACCAATATGGTGGAAGTGACAAAGTAAATAATGCTTAGAATATGGAAGTGGGGTTCTGTAGTTGGAGAGATTCCAATGTAGATCCATTATCCTAAGGATGTGCCTTGTGGAATGGGACATCATAGGAGAATCCATACCTATGTTGTAGAGAATTTGTTGAAAATAGATTTCCTTTCCCTTTCAATGAACTAAATTTCCTAGAAAGGATTTTAGGGCCTGCGTGACTTGTTTGTCACGCTAGGAACATGTACTTGTGCTATAGGGACAATTAGGATCAAAATTCTTGGGACCCAGGAAGGTATTTGATATATCGATTCCACTCATGTGAATGAATATGGTGTGGTGCTATATGACATTTATTTAAGAATACTGAAATGTGAATCTTCACATTGGGTGGTGAAATTGATGGTGACATTTGTGTGGAATCAAGTCAATCGTCTTATCAATAGTTTGTCTAATGATCTATTCCCTAAGGTTCTTGGAAATGATGGAGTGGTCCTATCTATCGGATCTACAAATATCCACTAAGATCAACTAATATTGGTGGAAATATGTTGTTTTCAAGAACTTGTACATGTTACTTAATGGTTGGGACATCCCTTCACATACATGATTATTATTCACTAGGGGCATTGCACATGTTTATTTCACACCCATGCATGATTTCCTTATTAGTTTATTTTATTGTAGCAGCCCCTGGTGGGTCACACTTTGGCCTCATGTGTTTCCCTCTGATTAACTATTGTCTCAGGGGCTCTGTACCATGCTCAACTAGTTCTTGAAATATCCATTGAGAAATGAGGTCATCAATACTTACACTCATCTCGTATGTTTTCTCAATGGAGTGGGGGAAAGGTGATGGTATGTTGCTGAATGATCCTTAAAGGTTTACAAAGTAGATAGTTGGTCCCAATATTGGTGGGATCCTTGTTTTTTCAGAAAAAAAAAATTGGGATTGGTGGTAGAGGGGGTTGGTAAGGACGAGCACGTTGAATTTTTAAATATCAATTGTGCACTTTGCGTCACTTCTTGGATATCCTTTCTTTGTCAGAAGTGAATGTGTAGGGGTGTGTACTTTCCTTATAATTGAATCTTTCATGCATGGTTGCTTCGACAACAACCCACTCCTGGAAAGGTTCCTGATGCATAGCTCACCACCATGCATGAATTCCTATGAGTACTATATTGAGTGCATGAGTCCTCTAATGCTTGGGAATGTACTGGATAGATGCAATATCTGTGTCCACTAAGTTTGAACCATCATACACATATGAGCCAAATTCTTCCTTGCACTCCTCTACAGAGATATGCACACACTTTGATCGGTATTATTTTTGGAATGAAATGAAATCAAAGATATTATAATGAAATACACATAAAAATTGCGAGAAACAAAGAAATACAGCAATACATGATTTTTGTTAATTTAATAAATGTATAAAAACTGTCAAAGTACAGAGTGCAAGACTCTCTATAATGGAGGAAGTTTTATCTCTAAGAAGAGATGTGATGTCTACGCTCATTCGCAAGAAGACGATTGCAATGAGGCTATTAAGGAATTTTTATGATAAACAAGAATTCCAAAACCCTATACATCCAAAAACCTAACCCTAGGAGATGAAGCGCCAAAAGTCATGTGGGCCCCGTTGGAGTAAGTTAGTACATTAACTTCCTAGGGTCGTAACTTTTGCATACGATCTATGTTTTAGGCATGTGATAGCCCATTTGAAAGGTCCTTTCGAGAACTATACATTATACCATAAAACACGGACTTTGTCTATAGTTTGATTGTAAAAATCCAAGAAAACATTGTTTAGAGCCCCAAAATGGCCCTAGAAGTACAGAAAGATGTACTGACATGAAAACTTCCAAAATAAACCAGTTGGAATAGGTGGGAAGCCACCAATATCCACCTGGGTGTTGTGTAGGGATTTAGGACAGACCCGTAAGTGAATAACCCACAATTACAAAGAAATGTCCCCATTACAGAGAAATGTGTTGAACTAAAAACTATCAAGATGAGCCAGTACGAAGTTGGAATAGGTGGGTGGAAACCAATATCCACCTGGATCAATCCTTCCCCCTTAGGAAGTAATGCAATCCATTTCTTTGAGTTCCCAGGGAAGAGGGGAAAGTGTTTTATCAATATGAATCTTGGTGAGTTGTGTGCCTCGTTGGAGAATTTGCATTGCTTGGTCTATGGAAGGTTGTCATGAACATATTGTTGGTGGGGTTGAATCTACCAACCTATTGTCTCTGGTCTTGAAGGGAATTTTGTAGGCACCATTGTAGGTTAATGAAAAATATATTCTTTCTCTTATGAAATCTACTTCTATTGGATAGAAGGTGTTGAGGCTATAGTGGTTGTAGTGGCCTTATATGCATCCTTTGAAAAGACTGTGAAGAGGATGAATTTTTCAATATGAGAGATTACCTTGAGGCATTGTTTTGGTGGATAAATAGTCAGAGCTACCTCTAGTATCTTGTAGAGTTGACCCCCCAAAGTAATAATGACACTATGGGGTAGAGACTCATAAACAAAATGATGATTCCACATATATGGTTGGCCCAAAACAACATCAAAAAAATAAAGAGGGGAAACATCACACACTACCTCATCCTTGATGGGTTGGATTCCATAGGATAGGTGACACGACTGGCTGACACATAGATCTCATCCTTGGTGAAACCACCTGATGTTGTATGGATGCAGGTGTGGTGTTGTAAAAAACCCCAACTTTTGATGAACTAAGTTGAGATGAGGTTCTTCTGGCTACTTCTATCAACAATGAAATGCAATGGGGTCCCCTTCACCCACATCTGTGAATGGAAAAGGTGCTCCCCCTCTTCAGGATCTACTAGTTATTCTAGTTGAATTGTTACAGTCGTGACAATAGGAATAGGGTCTTGGTCAATGAGTCGATGATTTGTCTATTTTCAATATTTTTTGGATCAGATTCTGAATCAAGGTTCAGCTCTTGTCTTTGACCTTGGCCACCAATGACTATTTTGAGCGACATTCATTGGTGTTGTGCCAGGGGATTTTATGGAAGTCACACCACTTCCTAATGTCATTCTTCATCTTTCCTTTACCCTTCTTTTCCTATGTCTTAGACTGGTTTTCAAGATGTTGTTGGTTAGGGATGTCTTTACTATGATTTGGTTGTTGCAGATTTGTAAACCTGAAATCCCATTTGTTCTGGTGCCTAAATTTATGCTCGATTTTGACAACATATCGATAGGCAACTCCCAATGATGAGATGTTTAGGAAATCCATTTTGGTTTGTATGTACCTATGCAGAGCCCCATGGAATTTCAGAACCAAATGTTGCTCGGAGTCTTTGATACCCATCTTGGTGTGCAATGTATGGAAAGTATTTGTGAACTACGACATTGTTTGGCTCTTCTCTTGTTGCACTGTGGTCCATCTCATGTACTGGTTTTCATAGCTATCAACAAGGTAGTATTATTCCTTGACCGCATCCACAAAAAAATACCAAGTGGTCTCAGCGCATATATCCCAGATTCTTTTGTGGAACTTTTCTCCTAGTAATTTTCCCACCAACGTTTGACATGGGAGACATCCTTGAGGAGTGCGAAGGTGATCTTTTCCCTATCGAAAAAATTGTGAACAAAGAAATAAACTTCTAGTAGATTCAACCATTTTTCTAAGGAATACACATCTATCTGACCTTCAAATAGGGGAATATCAAAATTTACTTGTACCTTGAAGGGAGAGGTTCCTCCAAAGTGGTTGGTTGATGAAGATGCACATGTTGCTATCGGTAGGCCTTGAAGGATGTGGGAAAAATTCTCCATCATTTCATCCCTCTGTCATGCGAGAGCTTGATCAAGCAACATGTTAATATAATCTTATGCTCTGCCATTTTTATTTTCTTCTCCCATAGAGTGTTTCTTGGGCGTGCGAGAGCGATTTTCCTCAAGAGAGACAAGATTGAGACCCAACTTGCTATACTCAGACCTCATTGGGGACATGCACTGAAAAACGATCAAGAGTATCCTACTCTGGTACCACTGATCCATATTATTTTATAAATGAAATGATAGCAGAGATATTACAAATAAATACACATAAAAATATCCAGAAACAGTGAAATATGATATTCATTTTAGGTGGGTGATATCCCACTGGAAATATATTTTCAAGAACTATGCATTGTTCCATCAAACTCTTACTGTGTCTACAGTTTGACTGTGGAAAGCTAAGAAAACACTATTTAGAGCCCCAAAACGGCCCTAGAAGTACAAAAAGATGTACTCACATGAAAATTTCCAAAATAAAACAATTGGAATAGGTGGATAACCACCAATATCCACCTGGATTTTATGTAGCGCTTTAGGACAACCCGCTAAGTGCAGAACCCACAATTACAAAGAAATGTCCTCATTATAGAGAAACATGTTGAACTAAAAACTGTTAAGATGAGCTAGTTGTAAATTGGAATAGGTTCATGTCCACCAATATCAACCTCGATTGCACCTCTTTTTTGATACTTCATATATATTATTTTTCCACCTGTCCATGGAATCCTCAAAATCCATGTCATAAGACTTGATACTCCTCCAACTTAATTCTACATTTGCAAAGGTGTTGTTGTAGTCCTCCTTGCATCCCATGATATTGTATATTTTTTCAATGATATATATTCACACATCCTTATCCATAGGCTCATTATATTGGTCACCTTAATAGGGATATAATAGCGCAACCATGTGTAGGGTGTTTGTTTTAAAGGACATCTGCCTCTTCTTCAAGTTTAACACTGCATTATTGTCAAAGGCCCATTCAATACCCATTAATGCAAGATATGGATAAGATCCATCCATAATACCTATGACCTCAAAGTTGAAATTTGTTTTAACTCCTTCGATGTTTAATTCCACTTGCTCCAGACCACCTATTGGGTAGGTCTTGTATTGATTGGCCAATCAGAGATCAATGGGAGACCAAACTAACTTTGTTTTACCCATCATATCCCATGATTTCTTTGGAAAAATATTCACGTCAGACCCCAGATCAAACATGAATCCATCCATGTCATAGCCACCAAGCTCTGTTGTCATCTTAAATTCTGGGCCAGTGCACTTTTTCTTGTTGACCTGACATACATCTCATTATGGAAGAAGAGATGATATTGTTGCCTCCACTCGCTCTTTCATACAAGTAGATAACATCTGAGTCAACTTACTTACAACTTCTATATCATTCAACAGTGGAAAACAACAATGTAAGAAAAAACTTACTCGGTCTTCATATTCTTCTTTACGACCCAATTCATGTAAGAATTTTGTGTGCATTTCACATTACGATTCCTCCTGGCATTATTCTGCATAAGATTTTTGGTTAGCAAGTTGTCTCCTAGTCTTCTTGTGAGCCTCCTCGATTGACCATTGTGTCACACATTGGACCTCTTCACACATGTGGGCCTCCTCCAACAATATTTGTGTCACACACCGCAATTATTTACATGCATGAGCCTCTTCTAGCGACCTTTGCATCACATGTTTCACTTCTGATCCACAGATCCAATCTCTTCTAGTGATATTTGTCTTATCCTATGCACTTCTTCTTGGATCCATACCTCCTCGAGTGACCTCTGTGTTGCACGTTTTAGATCCTCACATGCTCTTTCCTCTTTCGGTGCTCTTTGCACATCACACAAAAAATGTTTTTTTGAGAACTATAAAACTTTGGATGGGGATGACATTCCTTCTTTATATTTCCATCTGTCTTCTTACCTGAGCCTTCACCATGCTCAAAGTCTACTCCTGCATTTTCCCCTCTGTGGGTTACTACCCAAAAATCAACCTCCTCACTCATTTTCTTATTCTTACATGGCTTGACATGCACCATGTTACAATTGGTCTTCTTGTCTCGCCACTTCTTTAGTAATTCAAGACAGTCTTCGATGACATGCTCAGGACTATAACAAGATGCACATTGCATGCATGGTTTGGTACAATATTGTGATACATGACCAATCTCACTGCAATTAAAATATGTGGGGAGTATACCTCCCCCTCTACCATATTCTCATCCATGACCATGTTATTATCCACCTCGGGGACCTCCTTTGTATCTGACTCTTTCAACATCACTGCGCTCACCACCTTTCTACTCCTCTTGTACCTAGAATGCATCATGGATATTATCTTGCATTAACTAGAGTAAGAAGAAACTATTGACATCATGGTTGAAGAATTTACAGTTCTCTCAGAATGGAGTGTGAGTCATAGTCTGGTATTGCTGCAAGTTATGGAAGAAGGGTGGAACTTGGCCCCACTGTTTGCATATTTCACACCATTTTGTCTTCCTATATGGAAAAGGACCGGGTGTGCCCATTGCCACATAATTTGTCAAGAGATGGAATTTATCTCTTTGATGCCCTTCTGAGTGAGAGGTGGTACACCATACATTCTCATGCATGACCTTCGTCTTAGCCATATCCCATAGTTGCATCATCAAGTTGGCCATTTGCGTCTACACCTATGCCAATCCTACTAATGTCTCCATCCCTCATGGCATAGATTTGAGGCACATAGAAATCTCTACGACCTTCACTTGAGTCGTAACCTTCTGTTGGGTAAGAGTAACTCATATATGGGGAAGTAACCCCATAATAAACCATTCCCTATGATGCACGTATTGGATTTGGAACTTCATCCTATGCAACAAGATTTTAAACCATTTATCATAATCCCATATGGTTTCACCTTCCTTCTACTTGATCTATTTTATCTATGTGATAAATTTGGATTCTGACTTAGATTTTTGGAACTCTCTAATAAGATCCTACTTAATCTCGGCTAGGGACCTCGCCTTTTCCACTGGTGCAATGGCCTTATACTTCATATATCATGTCAAGGCTACGTCCTTGAATGCAGTACCAACTACATGATTTTGGTTGCTTCGTCTGTGATTCTTGTCACTGACCAAATTGCTTCACATGTAAACCAATGTTGCTCTGCATCATCCTTACCCATTATGTGGAACACGGGTAGTCTCAATGTACTATCCTAATTTTCCATATTCAAAATCGAGCTAGTTCCTCTTCTCTGACTGCTAGGGGATTGATATTTCCACACCATTATTTATCTGGGTAAAGTATTTATGAATTCACCTTCCTCTTCACTTGTCTCTTCACTTGTCTCTTCTTCTTTTGTTGCTTCTACTCCAATATCTTCACCATATTCTATGTTTTATTATTTATTAAAAATGCACAAGGGGGGTGGTACAAATGGGGGCTAATTCCATCTTCTTCTAAAAATTCTTGTGAGGTGACCCAAAGAGTTGACTACTTGTAGCCGCACAAGACTATCTACTATTGTAAATTTGTCTCCCCCACCACTAGGGGAGCCTTCATATTCCTCTTCTTCTAAAACACCAACATGTTGTGATCTACCATCCTATCCTAACTACACACCAAAAATGTGTGCTTTATCTTCCAGGATGAATTGCACACTACAAATCTATGCTCTATCTCCTGAGATGATCTGCACGCTTCCACTTTGCTTGTAATCATTCCCTCCAAAAAGCACATTATTTCTCCACATTCCATCCTATCTTCTTATCAATGCACCACTTCTCTATGCTTCATCTCCTTCTAATGTTGTGGAACTCCACAACATTCAAGGGGTGAAGACTTCATCACCTAGGTTCGAACTAGTATCACTATCGGTATCCCTACTAGACACCATATCCTTTATTCCACACCTCTTGGAAAGCATATCCTCTTATGTGCTCCACTCTGAAACAACATACTCTCCCACACTACCATGTAGTGCAATTTATTTTCTCTTCATATTGGACCTGACCCCTCATCGTGCACCCTTGGCTAATTATTTTCCACCTCTCTCTTCTTCTCTTAATCTTATCTCAACTCTTCTTATGTATCTCTCAGCTTTTTTTCTCTTCTTCTCTTCATCTTATCTCAACTCTTCTTGTGTATCTCTCGAATTTTTTTCTCATCTTCTCTTCTGGTTCCATTCCATACCTCACCTCATCTGAACAATTTTTGTATCCTCTTCAATGGACCCAACTTCTCTCTTAATTTCCCCCATATTTGTAGACCCCCCCCGGTGCGCACTAGGGGAGTTTACTCAACCTTTCAATCGGGCTCCATGAGCATCATCCGTTTCTCCATGAACAATATTTTTATCCAAAGTGTAATTTCCTCCAACATCTCCTTTCTTGGTCCTAAACAAACTTTCTTTCAGCCTTGCTAAAGGAGTTGGTGTATTCCATGGTGAATTCAATAATGTATCCTTCATTTACTCAAGAAAACCAAAATTTGATAACCCAAGTCCACTTGATATCCAACACTTTCATTTCTTCAATCTTGGATTGATCCCAAATCATTGGCTCCAATGACCACATGGGATAATTTGTATCTATTTTCCTTTTTATCCATTCATGCAAAAGACAAGGAAATTCAACAAAGAAAATCTCATGCATATAAGAGTAGATATACTTTTCTTTCCATTGCTTTTCATTTCCCCTTAATCCTTGAGTCTCTCGTAGGGAAAAATAATGTCCGTTTTCAGCTACCCAGACTTGAATTTCCTCCTTATATGGATTCCACCTCATTTATTTCCTTCATCGTTCCCGTCAACACTTTCAAATCTCGACAATGGAACCATTTGTTGGGAGTTTTGGTCAATGTTTTCTTGTGTCCTTCTCAATGTTTGGAAGTTTATACCCAGGGTTCGTCCAAAGTTGTCCAACAAAAAAACCAGATCATCGACATATCAATCCTCAACAAAGGTCAAGGAAGGTCTCACCAAAGATGCAAAGAGGATCATAGAGACCATAAGGTCTTATGATAGGGGTGAAGGATAAGCACATGAAGAGTCATCGAGATTGGCATCCATGGATCCCATATCTGACAGATTATTAGGACTAAGAAGTAAAAAGATACACACACATATTAAACTCATACATTATAGACACATAATGGATCAGGCCTGTCCCATATTTATTACTATATCCATTCCATCACAACAGAGGTATACAATACACAGAACAAATATATATAAAAACCATTAAACTTAAGATATTTTCTATATAAATCCTCAAAGTTACAACACACTGCACACTGCACCCTTTCTCAACACTCATACATATAATAGACATAAAAATACATTCAAAATCATTACAATATTACAATAGGCACATAACAATCTCGATATTAAGGAATCAATGAATCTCTTCTTCTCAATATCTAACAAGCCAACCAAACAACTCTATTTTTCATATTACTATTTCCTTTTATATATTTCTCTACTAGGGAGCACTATTTGTTTCTTCTTTGCTCCACTTGTTTATCTAAAAAAACTTCCTCGCATGCTTCTGGTGTCTTTCAGTGTTCCATGTATACTTTCTGTATAATGAAAATCTTAACTTCCTGGACAACTCCTCCTCTATAAGTCCCACATCCTCGTATGTTTTTGCAAGTAATCGTTCCAACTCTAGATGGATCAAATTCCTTAGCAAATATGACTTTAAAATTAATCATATCAAAGGCAAATAAAATCATGTGGATGATGCACTCAGTAGAAGGGAACATGTGATGAATATTGCATCCATCAACATGTACATGACTTATCTGAAAGATAAATTATTGAAGTAACAAACTCAGATCATAACTATTTGTAGATAAAATAAACATTACAACAATAAAATTTTCAACATAAATTTAAATATTATGAGTTGCAAGAGGATGGAATCCTCATGTACAGAGGAAATCTTGGTTATGGATCCCAATTATCTTCTTGATTCAGAAGTCTTGTTTGAACCATGTTTGGATCCCATTTCCTGATGGGGGGGATTTCCCCCCCACATCTATTTCCATGGGGGGGCGGAGAGAAATTTTATATCCCCCCCCGGGAGGGGGTTTGAGGAAATTTCCCTCGAAGATAATTTTTTGCAAAATTACCTTGTAAAATATTTTAATTTCATAGTCAATATGGATCATTCATTATAAGGTTGCAAATATGAGGGTATAATTTATGATAGGCATTTTTTCCCTAAAATTAAACCCTCTTTATGTATGAGGGAATTTTATTGC